>JAPMAF010000036.1:0-23260 GCA_026537445.1 Silvatares holzenthali | reverse complement strand
ATTTAAAAGAGAGACCGATTGATCAACCTCAAGAAGCAGCGCAACCGGTTCAAAGGGTAGTCAACAGTGTGTTGACCACAGAGCTGCACGGCGCATGACTCACTTTTACTCTTACATTATTCAAGTATAAAATCCAATAGATTTATTACAAACAACTTTCTCTCATCTACGAGAAACATACTAAATGAAACCTGCCTCACTCCCGCTCCCTTCGTTCCCTACATAATCAAGCAGATGAAAATAGTGGAAGCTTTGGATGTGATTGTGAGAAAATATAAGATATATCAGTGTACGCGGGGAAGTGCTAGGGGGAATATTCAACTTATGCGTATCGACTTGCATCACACTTCTCTCGTCAAACGTGGCGTGCCGCTTCGCTCTGAACGCAGATGGCCCGCAGGAATCTAAATATAAAATTATTATATTCACTTTTACGTTGAAACAACATTTCATGATGGCAGTTCGATAAATATTTATTTATAAAACTAAATTTATTTAAATCTTAGCATTCTTTCTACGATCATTTTATGCCATAAACGTGACCAATAGACGTTTTAAGAAGAATAATTGGAAGAATATTTGCTTGCAGTACCGGAAATTTATTTTTGAAAATCTTGAAGGTGCAAGCTACAACTTGTATTTTAAATACTAGATTGAAAATAAATAAATGAGGTATTATGTAGTATGGGCTATGTGAATGTTCAATTAATTGGTTTAATTTAATCACACATCACCCATACTCCACCCGCACCCGCACTCCCCCCACCTCCCACCTCCCCCCACACTACAGAGTACAGAGTAAAATGATCATTAATGATAATTGTTAAGTACGAACAATACTATTTATTTGTTTACGTTTGTCAAAATAATTTTATCTGAGTTATGTTGTGTGTATTTTATTACGTTTTATTATAAAGCTATCATAAATTTATATGTATTTATAAATATATTGTATTGTTAAACTACTCGAATATTTAAGTTCTGTCTTTTTAAATGAATGGTGCTGAATATGTATTATATTTAGTTTTAAGTATAAATTTTGCTTTTTACTAAACAAATTATATTGTATTGTAGTAGGAACAGTGTCTATTCTGTTTGTTGCATTCGAATGAGTTTTATTTTTAATTCTAATTGACAAATGTATTCGTAGACTCTGAACTGCAATTCATCCGAGACGACACTCTCACGCCTCTAGAGAGCGCACTTACCAGGACTGCCCCACACACACACACACACACACACACATGTAATGTTGTGATCTTTGTAAAATCTTCAATGACGCTCGGATCGGGCGTTACACTATCATATCAATTCTACGCTGAGAGGCGGGCTCCACATGCGTACAATTGTTCCTTTGTGGGAATATTCAACCGAGTCTAATCGAGTACATTTTCAGTAGCCAGGATCTTACACTGAAGGGAATCTCAAATAGTCAGACATGGCAATGGCCGCAGGGTTCGTACAAATCTAGAAACGATTCGGATTCAGAACACATGTGACCACCTTGGAGAGAGAGAGTAATAATGCCATACTCCACGATCGTCCGAGACCTTCCGGACAGCCGGTCAACCAGTCAGCCGGGCCGCCTTCCCTTGACCTAACTTCACCGTCGACTGGGAGGTCAGAATAGTAAATGAATGAACTATAATAAATGATCAAAAACTATAAATAAATGGTTAGGTGCTGTCCACTATGAAAGTATGGAATCTCTTATAGATCTGTCAATCTGTGTAGTAAATGATTAAGGAAATTAATGTTTATACGAGTATAGGGAAATGTTCATATATTTTGTCTGTTTTAATATGTTTGGTTGAAAACCTTATTTCTAAAAGGCTTCATAACTATAGCAAACTGTAATTAAACTAATACCTAATATATTGTCTAACATGCATACATTAATAGGCAAATTAGAGTAATAACACGCAATCAAGCAACATCCGGTGGATACTAAACGGTACGAGTTCAAGTTAGTCTACTCAGGTTCAGGCAATGCCCACTTCAGACCAGCCACCGGCTCCTAGATATTCTGCACGCCAGCTCTGATGTTTTGCAAGAATCGAGCCTTCTCTATAAGTCTCTCCATCCTGACCTGTGCTGAACGGCTCCTCCACTCTCTTACTCCAGTCTTATCTTGAATTCTCTTCAACTAGGATATATATGTCGTCTACTAGCTTCTCAGTATATATTCTAACATACTGTATAGGGGTATGAGCATGTATACGACATAATTTCAAATTAAAAACAGACTACATACTCCACAGTTTGTCGGAGTCATGGCTTCAGTCCAGCTAAGAGAGGATGAAATGGTCGGCATTCTGGATGGAAGACGAAGAAGGTAAACCCCAGTACAGATCAGATCAAGACTGCGATCGACGGTGGCAGATATCACATTGGAAGAAATATCAGAGGAGCTATCATCAGTAATGACGGTGATGTAGAGGAAGCTTTCCAATAGGACCCTTCTCGCATCCTCCGTGCTCACACATTTCGGGATATGCTCTCCTAAATTATTGAAACTAAATATCACTTCTAATAAGAAGTTGGAAGACTTGCTCCTGTCAGGATATTTTAGTTCTCTCCCATATTAAGTGCAACCGCATTATAGATTTAAAAAATTAAAAATATTCATTCTGTATTTCTGATCCATCTCAAGATATGAATTTTCATTATTTTTACAATAATTGCTTTTATTCTTTTCTGATATTTAATTATCTATATTAAATAATTAGTGTCTATTATTCTGAGTCAGACGATTTCTCAATTTCATATGAGTTTATCTGTCGACATCTCACCTTGCAAGTGCAGGAGCACTCCCTGCACTCACTGCACTCTGCGCTGAGGGGGATCTCGGAATGTGACCGGTGTAGTTCTACTCCAATCTTGAAACCGTTTCTCTAATAGAAATTTCCCTTTAAGGGTCTTCCCTTCTCAAAGTGAATCCCAACGTTCCTCTTGTAAATGCCGCTATATAAAGTAGCAAGTTGTTCCGATAAATTATTTTAATGGGAATCTGTACTACTTTAGTATTGTATCAATGATAAATAATGTTTTTGAGAATCCAGTTTTTGTGTAACTAATGCAGAAAATATTATTTTTTTACTCAAAACTTCAAATATTAATTTATGCTAGTCAACATAACAAATATAGAGAAAATATATAAACAATGAAATTGTTAACTTAATGTGAACAGTTTTATAGAGTCTGAAACAAAGATAGACATACTAACCTGTTCAGAGAGTTATCAGACTTTTTGAGTATTTTGGAGGAAGTGCAGTGCTGCACGGTTGAGAGCAACAATTCACAACCAAGTATTGCTGTAGACTTTCACAACCAAAAGGTTCGCAAGTCACACATTTTTGGTTATTGCCATATTGTGACATATCGTCTGCCAGCGCTTCAACCATATTGCACTGTCGGTGTGAAAGTCAGTCTAGTTACAGAGGACGCAGCAATTGAACCATTCATAAATTGAGTAAATCACTCACAACACTGACTCAAAGACTGATCACCGTAAATGTGTTTCAATATATTTGGATTCTGTTTCTATATCCCTGAGAAAGTTTTCCCGAGCTTTTCATACCATTGCACACTGCGAGGCTGCCCCTATAAACTGGAAATGAGCAAACGCAACAAACTATGTTTAATCTACACGGCAATAGCTCGAGAACCGAGCAACGAATGGGCAAGCTCCAAGACTATTCACTAGGATGCGCCGGCGAACCACGCTGCACTGGATGCTATACGCACCGACCGCCCTGCCCTCTCTGAGAAAAAAGTTAGCCCGCTTGTTGAAGAAGGTAGTAGATAAATTTAAATGTAGCCACTGAATGAATATTAATAATTTTCTGTATAATTGATTTGTTTATTTAATTATTTTTGCTGTATTATGGTATGGATATAGATGTATTATACTATAACATATATAGATAGTAATACATATTGTAAAATGATTGTGTTATAGCTGCATACAATAGTGAGTATCCACATATATACATATTATGATATTAATATTGAGTACGGAGCGGGAGCAGTACGTGTGGATATTATACAGGCGCAGGACTAGTCGCCAGTTGCAAGTGACCGGTCACCGGCTGCCGGCTGCCGGTCACCGGCTGCAAGTGACGCTGTACAGAGGTGTGAATGTCACGCTGATCATCATGATCGTGATGTAGTGGAAAGCTAATAAATATGTATCAAAATATTCTGTTGTCATTTTATTTCATTATCCATTGTAGCACGTGATAAACTAGGAGTTCAACCGGCCGACTGCCCGATGTGTTAGGTTAGGTAGACCGGCATCACTTGAAACTGATCTGTTGAGACAGTTTCGTTGGCTACGACACTGTGGAACAAAGTGCAACTGCGATGTAAGCTGCTGCTGCTGCTGCTGTATGCTTCTGAGGGTGAGGGTGAGGGTGTGATATGTTGGAGAGGCGTATAACACAAGAAGCTGTGAAAATGAGAGCATCTTAAATGGCGCTGTTTACGTTGGAGCAGCCAGACAAATTATTCTTCGGTCTGTAGTGCTACTAATGCAATCGGCAATTACATACTTGAGATAGGTAATATGCATCTAGAAACTTTTGAGTGCATCATCTAGAATAATGACCATCTGGAAGTTTCTAGGCAGAATACTCACCTCAGAGATCGCCATATTGGCAACAATCAATTTAACAAGTTTTTTTTATCTTATACTGCATATGAGACACCATGACACCACCAACCATCTGGGTCTGTAATATACTGTACAATTACACATGTAAATGCAGTATAGTAGTCGGAGGAGAGATTGAAAACCTGGTTAATCGTTGGCATTTCTTCTCTAATATGTTCATTTCTTATCCTATCACTCAGGGTCTTCCCGCACATTCTTCTCAACGATCTCATCTCCACATTATTTATTCTGCTTTCATTCTCCTACCCGAGTCCACATTTCGCTGTTATACAACACTGTGTATTTCAAGAATAAAGGACAAGGTCTCATAGGTCCAACGTATCATCGCTTTTGTCATCAATTGCAGCTTCAACACCCTTTCAAAAGAGAATTCAGGATCGTCTGGAGTATCAGATGCACTGAAACCCTTTTGATATTGCACTTGTGCAACAAACCAGCACACATATACATTAAAAATGACTGAGAAATGAAATGAATGTGTAATAATGTAGCTGGAGTGTTAAAAGTGTGCATTTAAAAGGACCATACATTGTTTTAACCACTGCATTAGAAACAAACTGAAGTCTGTTCAATTTATATTCCGGTAGTCTAACAGATGATACTGCATATTATTCCACACAGACAGTTGAAATAAGAGACCAAATGATATCAGATTATTTTATTCGAGATTTTCATCTGCGCTCAAACCGACATGCAGATGACACGTACAGTGTTTGTAGATCACAAGCGGCAGCAACACACAAAATATCCAATATACAATCTTACATTAAATGTTATTATAATGAATATCCTACCTATCTAGATCGATAAGAAGTGTAATGTAGGGTCAGCAACAGAATCCATAAGATCGTCCATCACAATAGTGCGCCTGCATTATATTAATCAAATAATTAACAATCGACAAGTAACAAAGAGTGAAGGCAAATAAAAGATGTCTCAAGAGAATGTCCGCCTAGTGGGTCTGTCGAATACCAAACCCAGAAAAGCTAAGCAGGGAGTGGAAATAGCGAGGAGAGGTAAGGTCTTGTAGAAACCCAATTTATAAAAGCCACAAGTTACCAAAATGTTCCACAGCTCAGTCGACACGAACAGAACAAAAGGACGAAAACATAATAAATGTAGTGAAGACGAGATAATTGCGTGGAAGAATATGCAAAAAAAACCCTGAACGATAGGATAAGAAAGCAAAATATGAAGAAGGATGATAATTATAAGTAACAATAATAATAGAATGAAAGTTAGGTATTTGAGGCGGTTTGGACAGATTGAGCAAGTAGCAGATGAAAGAATTGTAAAACAGATTATACTTGATAGAGCAACGCGGGAAAAGCCTAAAAGATCTTAACAGGAGTATGTTTCTTAACTTCTTAGTAAAAGTACTAATGGTAAGAGCCTCAATAACTTGCGCACGTATGATGTGTAATGTATGAATATGGAAGAAGCGAGAATTGTAATTCAGGACGGAGAGCAGTGGCCCTCCATTCCATCTGACTGAAAATAAATATATTGGACGAACCGCAAATGAATGAAGCGCATGGCGAGTCCGGTCATTCTTCCAAAACCTGAATAGGTAAACTAGTTCCTGAGAGCGCTTTCAGTGGCACTAATAGAGATGTAGATGGGCAACCCACCTCGCCCCACCCGCCCAATAAATAAATAAATAGTTTTGAATACTCGTAACAAATATCTTTAATGGAGCACAAATAATGATATACAATAAAAAACATTTATTTGAATCTATTAAGTTAGATATATTAACCGTCTCATAAACTTTGCAAATCGACAGGCGAACGAAACAGCACACTTACATTTCCAAGACCAATATCACAAAACTATTTAAAAATAAAAATATTAATATATTCATAAGAAAATCGGAATGTCATTACGTTACATGCATTAAAAACCATTTATTAAAATAATGATTGCACCATATAAAAGTATTTTTCAATAATATAAAACACATTGAAGAAATCTGTGAAATAATATTTTGCTCTAACTTTAACCGTTTCCACACGGCATCATATACATGTAGACTCAATATCAAATTGATTGTTTAACCATTTGGCTACCAATATCATGTAGGTATACCTAAAATTGCCATGAAAAATATTATAATTTCGTGAGTTTTTAATCATTTTTATTCATTTATTCAGTATTTTTGAGAGGGTTTATAAAAATATACTATTGGTTCAGAATTACGCGGAAGGGGGTGCCGAAGTCCAGGGGTTTCAAAAAAATGCAAAGATTCATTGGAAAACTCGGTTCCAGGCGGTAAATGTGAAAAAGAACTGTTTTCACTTTCCATTACTTCATCATCCGAGGAATCACTATCATTTCGCCTTCTGCCCTGCGGTTGGAAAACACTGCTATATCACTGCTTCCATCACTTTCAATATCATTACTAGCAATGTTCAAAAGATCTTCCATTTCGCCATCACTTATTTCCGAAGCTGATCTTTATTAGAAGGGCTTTGAATAGTAGCAACTAAAGTATTTATGAATTACTGTATTTTTTTATCTTATACTACACATGAGACACCATGACACCACCATCCACCTGGGTCCGTAAAATTCAGTGCAATTGCACATATAAATGCTGTGTAATAGTCGGAGAGATTGAAAACCTGGTAATTCATTTCTAGTCACGAAACATAGATAAATCCATTTCACGTGACGTACAATACCGTGGTATTGTTCCAGAGTGATACAAGATCTACCACTCTTTTCCAGTCCAGAGTGAATATATATATTTAAATGCATTTTTTTGCCGTTTAAAATCTGAATCGAATAATGCATTTTTATATTTTTTCTTCACTCTGGCGGGATTCCATCCCGCAACCTCCGACGCTTTAATCGAGTGTCTTAACCAAATTTATTGTTTTGTTTAAATGATGTCATCCTAACTAAAGAGTGAATCTAAATAAAGAAGTGGACTACAAACACCACTACGTAAATTGAGAGCCGTCATATTAGTTCATCTACACCGATAGGCTCTGCATCGCATGACTGAGCGGCACTGCGGGCACTGTGCGCACAGTACAGTACAGTACAGTACAGTACACTGTACTCCACTGACAGCGCAGGAGAGATGTGCATAATATACAAAGAAGTTTGTTCCCAAATTATAAGGAAGTATTACTTATTAAAATTGGAGAGCATTCATGTAGGCTTGCCGCGGAATATGGAGAAATGTAGAGCGATTAAAAATTAATATTACAAAATAAATTAAAACATTTCACAACTTAAACTATAAAAACATCAAAAATATATATTTCCTTACAAAATACATAACACTCCAATAAATGTTTGAGCGTAACAAATAAGTTTAAAACTAAAAACAATAACAACACCTGCACTTAAAAACCAGAACATTGTACAGTCGCTGTAGAGCATCTGCTGACACCTGCACAGTTAAAAACCAGAACATTGTACAGTCGCTGTAGAGCATCTGCTGACACCTGCACAGTTAAAAACCAAAACATTTTACAGTCGCTGTAGAGCATCTGCTGACATATTTTTATATAATTTAGATATGCAGGCCGAGCTGGGCGGAATATAACTAAAGAATTTACTTGTTCTTTGCATATTACAGCGCTCTTGAGGTGATTTTCTCACGAAAACAGCGCTTTATAAGTTATCCGCAAAATAAATAATAAATACAGCCTAAAGATTGATCGAAGCGTTATATGCGATTTCATGCCTATGCTGGGTGGGACCGGTGTCAAATGTTGGAAAGCTTACACGATGCTGTCTTCTCTTCATAGTGGTCAATCTCGTACTCGCAAATCTCTCCATGCATTTCAGCACCCGGCCTCCCGAGCCTCCTGCACTGGTATTCCCGTGGCGTGCCTCACCCGATTGGTCCATTTTGTGAGGATTTATCCTGGACCACTTTGAGTAATCACCAGTCTTTCCAAACTGCTCTCTTCTTCATAACTAATGCGTTCAAAGAAACGAAACACACATTGAAGGCATGCATTGAAGCATACCAAGGAGAGCCGTTCTGAATATACACACAGAAATATCCAATCTACTTTACAAACTAACCTGAATTTTTCGAACATATCATTAGCCACAGAACAGAAAAAGAATTGATAAATATAACTGAAAATAGTCCCAGTAATAAAGTTGTAGATCAGTCACCAATCCGATGACCTCCGATGAGTCTCTAATCCGGCTGGGCGAGCTGGCTACTTCAGTGTTGCCCCATTACCCCATTACCCCATTGCTCTGTTGCCCCATTATGATAATATAACACACATAATATAACATTTTGTTTAACATTCAACACATATTATTGTCCTTATATTGAGTCTATAAGTTATTTCAATATATACGTATAGCTGCACCACGCATATACGCTACACAAACATTTTTGTAGCAAACATTATACATTTTTATTAAAATTACTAAATAACTCCATTATTGCGCTACTACAGGGATGGTAGGTAATGTAAAACAGCGGAGTGTCTTTTACTCGATTGGACCGGTAGCATTAAACCTACTGCTCGCATCGATTAAACGAAAAAACTGAATAACAATATCACAAGTGAGCAACCGCTGACGGACATCTTCATTTAAGCATCTCTCTCCAAAGCTTGTTTACCTTTGTGAAAATATAAATATATGAGGTATAATAATAACACAGCACCTTGTTCACACTCTACCATGAAATGTTAACAGAAGAACTTGGAAAGAAAAGCATATAAACTGCCACTTCACTCTCCATCTCACCCTAGAAATTTATAAATTTCGTAGGAAAAATCAAAGGGCTGTTCTCGTGCGTATCTCTGTGTTCCCCAAACCGCAATGGGTGCTGAAAGGGAATGATATCGAACACAACTAAACAAGTGGCTCTGAAGGGCAAGCCTCAAGCTGTCATTTACATTTACATTGCGAGGACTGCTGAATGTCCACACAATCGAGCTAAGTATATTATTGGAGAGGAAAAGAACACTCGGGCGACATAAGGTGACAATGTTTACGCTCGTACTGCGCGGCGTACGGACACCCCTGCCCGTCTGGCCGCTGAACGTCACTCACTCGATGATAATGAAACGTTCAGCTTTATATTTGGTGAGGATGTGCCTTAACTGAACTAAATACATTGTACTATATATTTATACAGAACAAACAAATTGTACGCATTGTAACAAGTGCAGTATAGTAAGGAATTGACACTAGGATGTATTAGATATATTGCGCCTAGCTCCAGTGAGGTATGCCGTTCCTGCAGTGCGGCGGTGCCACCCCTGTGGGAGTAGGGGCTCTCTCATCTCATCTGCTACCTACTCCTGCCGTATCTACAGACCTTTGTTGTAATACAACTGGGTCGGGGTATCCACTGGGAATTGCTTTTTAATTTCCTCCTGAAAGCAAGAAACATTCCTTTATTATCACTGACAAAGATGAGAGCCATCGTGAAAGAGAAGAGTTCCCGCAGGTTAGAATGATCCGATGGTCCGAGTGAATGCTATGTAGCAGTAGGAAGAAAAATATTATTCGAGTATTTTTTCAATGGGGCTGGAATCGGTCTAGTGCCCCGTCCAGTGTGTCCTGAGCGCAATCGGATCGTGTAATGCGAAGGCATAAGTACCTAGTTATGTAAATTAGGATATGATGCGAGAAATAAAGCGAGCAAACCTGCAGTTGTTTCTCCACACGTTGCAAGGGGATGGCCGCCTTCTGAGAGAACAGAGCGCAACAAAGGGGAGTGGCCAGCGTGAGGCAACCAGCCACGAGTCCCACTTGGATGGGCCCCAGCAACCAGGGCCGGCGGACGAACACCCCTCGACGTTCCATCAAAGACACCACCACCGGCGTCAGCACTGGAATGAAAAAATACAATCTGTTAAAGAGATTGCAGTTTCCTAAATAATCAATAAACAATAGCAGTGGACCAGCAAATAAGATGGGACATAGACTTAGACATAGATGTACAGCGCTTTGTTTATGAAAAGCCAGGTATCGTAATGTGAATGTGAATGTAAATTACATCAAATCAGCTCAGCCGGGAGAAGACTGGCCATGTCAATGAATTACATCAGGTGCTTAACTGTTTTTAAAACTATTAGCTTAATTAATAATCCAAAACATTACCTCTGATCATTGCAGCAGGGGTGAAGTGTAGGGAATACTGCCTGTTTTCATTTGTTCATCTTCTTACAGTGCCAGTATCAAATTCGGATGTTAACATCTACATGACACAGAGGACTTCATCCGCAGCACAGCTCTAAATGCACTACACAGAGCACAGTTGAGTACTTATAAATAACTCGAGGAGCTTCTCTTTTACTCCAAAATTCTCAGAGGTCTGCGTCATCCATTCCTCCAAATGCCGCTTATATAGAAGTATTACAGTTTCTCTGCCAGTCGGTGTACTTCTTCAAGAACCCAATAAATTCATCTCGACACACTGCAACATGTACGAGGTAATCTCACCCATTCCGGGAAGCGCCATGCCTACTCGGGAGAGCGTGACCAGCGTGATTCCTTCCTTGGCGGCCGATGTAGACTTCCCGACTCGCACTCCGCTCTCAGTTTCCACGGGAACGCCATCGGCGATCTCCCTAGAACATTATCGACCATTCGTTAAATTCTCACAAAGAAATACTAATACAGTAGAGCGATGCCGAGTTACTGTAGGTATCAAAGGTAGCCGGTATCTGACCTAGTATAAAACAATGTTGCCCATAAAATGTAAAAATATATACGCTCCAATAACAGCTAATGCTTATTTCAGCATTGTGAGAAACAATACGGTGAAATAATACACAAACAACATCCAAGTCGCGATAGGAGCAGGCAGAGAATGTAACGCCACCTGTCTATCCTGGTACATACCTCTTGCCTCATCAACACTCATACATCTTGTTATACATGCACAATGATTGATTTGCATTAAAAAGTTGAGAAACATGCTCCTGTCAAGTTTTTCCCACTTAAATTCACACTATAAATCTGTTTTACTAATCATTTCAATTGCCATTCCCTCGACATGATCAAACCATCTCAAACATAAACCTTCATTCTGTCCATAATTGTTGCTTTCAATTGACATTCTTTCCTGATATTTTCATTTCTTATCCTGTCACTATATCCTCATTCTTATCCTGTCACTATATCTTCATTCTTATCCTGTCAAAATATCCTCATTCTTATCCTGTCAAAATAATATACAATAAAATACAACATACCATCAGTAGGAAGAGAGGATTGTGTGCCATACCACTCTATCCTGGCAGACATCTCTTGCCTCATCCACACTCATACATCTCCTCATACATACTCTGCGATTATTATTACGAGTACGAACAGAGCCAGAGATATTAGAATTTGGTTTCTCTGTTCATGCCATGATTTCCTTGGCCGGCTCCTCTGTCGCATACCTTCTACAAACGCATTGTAAATTTTACATACTAATCTCTCAGTATTCATTTGTTCAACATGCCCAACCCATCTCAAGAAAGTTCTCTCCTTTTTATCAATAACGCTCGCACCCGCTCCACACTTTCTTTATATCTGAATTTCTTACTCTGCCATACACCATTTTACCACATCAGTAGAATTAATGTTGTTGAGATCTCATCTTAACAACATTAATTCTACTTTTATTCCTTCTCTGCCATGTCCACGCTTCACTTCCGTATATCTAAGCTGGCATCAATACTCCATTATGCACTGCCATCCGAGCACTCTTGGATAGCTTCTAGTTTGATATAACAGTATTTAGTGCACCATTCACTCTATTATACAACATATAGCTTGCAGCGCCCTTGAGGTGATATTCTCACGAAAACGGCGCTATATAAATTATCCACGTTAATAATATAAAAAGTGCAAATGAGAGCATGTATTTGGAGATCCAAAACCAAGTACCTTGGGAAACGGAAAGGAAGTATTTTCGTAGGCTTTCACGACCAAAAGATTCGCAAGTCGAAGACTTTTGGGTACTCATGTTGTGTTGTGACATTTTGTTTGTCAACGTTTCGGACCACATTGCAGTGTCCATCTTCAGGGCGAGTCTGTCTGTGTAAAGAAGGCAATCTGACTATGATGTGAAAATGTGCTAGCCTAAGTACTAGGTGAGAGTACCGCACCGTAGACAGGTATGTTTTATTGTTACAATTCGGTCAACAAATAAACAGACAAGTTTATTGTTGCAGTTCAGTGGTCATTAAAAAGTCAATAGTCGCTAATTAGTCGGCCGGGTCAAAGCTGGATACCATGTCCCCTTGAGGCTGAGCCCGTCATCTCTATTAATGTTGTTGGGGTATTTGTAAATCTCTATGGCCTCCTTGATGAGTCGAGCATATTGATTACTAAATTTTCCCAGTATTTTGGGTTCAAACGAGAAGAAATGTCCAGAGTCCAGAAAGTGCTCGACTAAAGCCGATTTATCAGGGTGTCCTAGTTTCATTCCTCTCTGGTGCTCGCTCCCTCGTTTTGCAAATGTTCTCCCCGTTTGACCCACATAAACCTTGTCACAATCCTGCCATTCCAGCTTATATACCCCCATACCCATCCGAATCAAGAGGGTCCCTGTCTTTTGTTGATTCTAACAGGTCCCTAATTTTTGTAAACTAATTTTTGTGTTACACAAAAACACATAGAGGCTCCTGTCCAGAGCTACCTGAGCATTTAAATATTGCAAATTTAATAAAAATGTATAGCGGGACTCACTTCATTCTCATCATGGGAATGTTGATGCAGTTAGAAGCGGCCACCGCGGCAAAGGGCACTAAGCGACCTATGACCTTGGGCATACTCTGGAAAACGTTAAAAATACAATACAATATAATGCACCAAACACTGCAGCCCAGTTCACTTTTAACTGCTTCACACAAAAATAGTGAAATAGAACAACCGGCTCACCTTGGTCAGAGCGTTGAGGCCCAGCGCCGTCGTCAGGGCGCCTCCCGTAGCGCACACGTACGAAGTTAGTAATTGTCTGAAATAATTACAGCCATCATTAATATTGGTGGAGACAATTTCCTAACAACAACTCATCGAGAGGACTCATATTCAATATATATTTAAGTTTCTGAAAGAAATAATAATTACTTAGTCAATGATTACTAGTGAAAAAAATGGAATGCACACGCTGTGAATAAGACCGAGAGTATGCAAATGACCAGTGGATATGGACTGATCAAATTGCATGAATATTGAATGATTACGGTGATTTTTAAGTGTATATTGTGACATGAGCATTAATAGATCTCAAGAATGCCCACCAACAAAATGAATGGCTGACATCGAGAGATTCACCACTCCTCTGAGGATGAGAAAGACACGCGCGGACAAGGGGAGGTCTATTTCTACAGTAGGAGGAAATAAGCTGATAGATATATTTTACTATTTAGCGAAATATTTAGTAAAAAAAATAATTTATCTTAACTAATATTTTATAAGCATGCGTGTCTTACATCTTGTATATCTCGCTTGCATCGTACACACAAGGCGCAGCAGAAGGCTCTAAACGAATGAGTTAACGGTTCGAGCGCTAGGACATACCGCCTCGGCTCACACGAGAAGTGTTCGCTCGATATTATTCTGAACCTACTTGGAATCAAGAAAATGCGTTATTTGATGTTCAACATACTTTTGCGATATGGGTGAATCACCGGAACGGTTGGTGTAATTGACTAAGGCATTGAAAGATTGATTGGTCCATTGCCAGAAGACCACGGCTGGCGTGGAGCGGTAGAACATCAACATACCTGGAAAATAAACCATTTATTCAAACAGTCCTCTCGCGAGTACCTTACGAGATGCTTCAGAAAACACAAAACACACTCAATACTAAATGTATCGATGGGTGACAGAAATATTGTTATTGGTGGAACTCACAAGCGGTAATGGCCGTGTTGCAAGGCACCTGCGCGCTCATCCGCCCGGGCAGCAGCATCTTCTCTCCCGTGTCAGGGTGGAAGGCGGAGTCGTACAGCTCCTTGGCGCGCCACAGCCCGTCTACGCCGAGGCCACGGGGCACTTCCCCGTCCTTTCTAAAATCATAAAAGCTCTTTCATTTCTTGTCGAATGAAGAATGCAAATGTGATTTATTGTTGAGCATGTCGTAGGATCAAAAAGGTTTCGTTCAATTCTGACTCATTAAGAAATTTAGAGGTTAAACCCCTTAAATATTTCCTATGGCTCCGGCAATCCATCGGCAATCTCTTTAAGTCGTACTTTTTTTTTGAAATCCAAAGATGAACTTATTTTACATGTGAAATTCTTCAAGAGAGGAGCTCTTCAGAAGTTTTGTCATCTATGGGACTTCACCACCTGCACTCATTCAGCGCTGGATCAGTGCAGTGGTCTCCTGAACCCCTCACTCATTATCCCTGTCACCTGCCGCTCTCCTTGAGGTCTTCCGACGCCTCCTCGCTTCGATATGATCGGCCCGATTACATTTCAAAGCCGCTGATCTCTTTGTAATGTCCAAATCATTAATGTTCTCACATATGCAAGAGTATGTCCTTCCGTCTTTCAATGTTATTTAGAGTGTTGAAACTGAGTCACCTTTAGTTTGTTCGATTAATGTTGGGCTCTCACTTCCGCATTAAGCGCAGGTAACATACAAAAATAAAAAACTATTTCCACAACACATAATTAACATTTTGGTGATTTATGGATGCGCGCGCGCAGTCTGGCAAATGCCCCCAACTCAGCCTAGGCGTCTTCATCTTTCCGCTTCCGCTTCCATCTCCGGTAGTCACTTCTCGATGTTATATAATATGATGTGTGGATAAGCTTACGAAAGACCATTCAAAACTGGCAGCGAATACATGAATATCGGTCGCCTTGGTTTTTCAAAAGTTTATTTTGAATCCCATCTTCACGGAGTAAATGTTAAAATCGTCGAGCATTAATATTGTTCAGTGTCTCGACTGTGTAAATTAAAAACAACCCGCAACACAGCTGTTCAAATAAAATACGGTTCGATTTGAGATACCATCAATCAGCAATCAGCATTTAGCATTCAGCATTCTCCATCGGTGGCGTGCCGGTGATGGAGAATATACTAAGAAAGGAACGGCACTGCACCTGTATTTCTGTACGACCTGCTTGGCCTTCTCCAGCTCGGCGGAGGAGGCCAGCAGGTTGAGGGGGTTGGTGATGGTCAGGAAGTGCTGGGCACGGCCCCAGTAGGTGCCCTGGTCGTGCCTCGGCCTCTCTATGTTGACACTGAAGGGTGCGGGTGCGGCTGCGGCTGCCATCTCGCCTGACGTCCTCGGCCCGGCGTGTCTGGGGAATGCAGTGCAGTGCAGCACAGTACAGCGCATGATAATAATACACAGGAAGAAGATAATAAGATACACACCTATTGTGATTTCTCTACTTTGCCCATTGTTTTGATACCGATGCGAGTCATGTATCCTTGTACCTAATTACGTTACATTGGGTTAGGGTGGAACATGATTTGCCTCTGTTCTGACATACAACTCTCGGTTCCTCCATATTCATACATCTCCTCATACATGGACGGCATTTGTTGAGGCTCATGACATCACCTTCATTATGAAACTGGAAAACATTTTCTTATCTATGTGTTATTATCTTAAAGTATTTACACCTTCATATTGCATTATAGACTAAATGGTTTTTAATTTTCTACACATTCTACACATTCATTGCCAATTTTTATGTATTGTTCCTCATCATTGTTACTTATTATTTTAATGCTATTCATTATATAATACATTATTCATTTTTCTTATCCTTATTTTTGTGCTACTGTTACAATGTTATAATTCGATTGTTATATTTTCTTTGATGCAAATACTGTTCAATAAATAAAATTATAAAGTGTTTCTAGGTTCCTTCTTCCCATCCCTCTATCAAGAATATTTACATTATGAATTTGCTTCAATATTCCATTATTTGCCATTGGTTCGACATGTCCAAATCATCTCAAAAATCCACTGATCTTTTATACACTCAGGGTCTTTCCCCGTATTCTCCTTAATGTTTAGATAATTGTTAAACGGAAAAAATAAATAAAATAAACAAAAAATATTTTAATTCCTAAAAAATAAATACACTTGCGTACGATTTAAAATAATTTGTATTCTCATGCTGTTTATAAAATTGAAATTTCGGTAGCAGAGCGGGTAGGGAGGGGGAAGGGGAGGGGGAGGGTGGAGGGGACTACACTAGGTGGCAGGAAGCAAATGAGTGGATTAAATACAGAACAGCATTTGTCTGACAAACTTTGAATGACTGCTAGACAAAAGTGATTAAAAGAAGCGAAGAATTGGGACTAATGAAGGAGCAGGAGGGAAATATTTATACAGAAATGAAATCAACATGGCTTATGGAGGAGGCATTGCTATACTCATACAAATGCATTGAATAAATATTGAATTAAACCGGTACGAATAGTGTATGAAATCTGAATGTATCGAGCTTGACAGCGGTTATACGTGTTGCATACTGACTCCTGCACTGTTTGAGGGAAAACAAACATGGTGCTTCTATCCAAAGTCACTTTACTACCATCATGATATTTGGATCAATCATTCTGAAAAGTAACATTCATTACAAAAATACCGCGATTTTTTCTTTATTGAAGTTTCTATGCGAGGAGACTTCTAGGAGAAAACACAGAAACCAGCAAGCGGAAGTATTTTATACTTTTATCTACCTCGATAATGAAATGTAGAAGACAATTTATTCAGAAGCCGGTAAGCAGTGTAAAAATAATATAAAAACTAAATTCTCATGTGGCCTATAAGAATAGCGACATAATGTAGATAAATTAAACCCAGTCCAGATAATATTTATTAAATCATTTCTGGATAATCAGATAATGAATTATGTAAACTGCTGATAAGGTCACTGATAATGCTTAGTATAATACACACGCTCGCTTACATGAAGCGAATAAAATGACGGCATAGTAAACTATCCCTTTTCGATTCAAGGTTGAAATAATTTAAAAGGCAAAGTTATCAACCAGACTGGACAGAACATGCTCGCGTTACAACGAACATAACTTAGAACATGTTCGCGAAATGGTACAATGTTTTCATCACTTCGAAGTCTACAGAAACGGTTAGATTTACATAAATCAACAAGATAAATAATCGAGCATGCCATATGACGAATTTATTTGCGCAAAATACTCACAATAAAATATATCCTGTTTTGCACGAAGGCGAGCGCTCAGTTTGGCGGACCGAACGAGATTGGTAGCAATCGACAGCTTAAACAGTGAATTACAATATTTTATGTAACGAAAACTAGAATAGGCCGGCCACTCTTTATCGCATTATACAAACAGAATCATTACAACCTTTGACACTGAATATAACACATTTAAAACATCAGTTGTCATACATCGTCCCTTACATCGGCCGGTCCGCCGGACACTGCATACCGAATCAGCCGGGTTTTAAATAACGAAACCAGTTAATCATTTGTTCCTTTCTGACACAATAAGATTGTGACGTACAAGTAGAGACGGAATACCAAAAAGCGCTAAAATTTTATTTGGAATGTTGACGGCTCTTTAGGCAGTCACACCAATGTGCGGAACAAAATAACGTGATCGTTTTCAGGTTAGCCAACAAGGGGTGGAAACAATTTAATAATTGTTGCTTCAAAAACGTATATTTTCAATAAGATATTTTAACATAAATTTTGTGTTTACAGCTAATTTATATAAATTTTATAACAAAGTAAAATTGCATTACAGAACAAAAATTGTGATGGGTTCAAGTGGTGCACTTTCTATCGACTATAATAGGGGTAGGTACCTACTTGTTACGTCAGCGCGTATATATGCTTGTATTACATAAATCATTTTACAAATGAACTGATTAAAATTCAAAACGCATCTCGCATATATTTTATGAAATCGTTTTTTACACCATCATATCTGTTTTCAACGCAAATTTGAGTATTTTTTACAAATAATATATTTTAGTCACGATTTTAATAATTCTAACATTTTGAGGGAAAATATTGGACGCAAATTATGCATATGTATACAATGTTCGCGTATGTGTGTACATACGCGAACATTGTATACATATGCACATACCTACCGCGACACTTTGTGATAGGGATCGATATCAAAGACAATGGAGTGCTTTTCGATTTATTCTGACACATTTCCTTCGTTGGGATTTGAAAGACTTGTTCCTGGCAGATTCCTTTAAATCTCTTCCGAGTACGTATTTTTTATATGTGTTTTATAATGTAGTTCTTTCCTTGTCTAAAATGCTTTACGAAGCCAACTTTCATTCCGTACTTTTAGTTTGCACTATTCCTAATATTTTTATGCTTAACCAATCACTCAAACTCAAATTGTTCTAAACGATATCATCTCTGCTGCATTTATTTTGCTTTAGTCCTTCTGTCAAGTTCATTTCATTCATTTAACAACGGCAAATATGCTAATCAAAATGAATACATATATTGTGTACATTTTGCGTTAAAATTTTAAAACGACAAAATTCACCAACTGATAATTATTCTTATTATTTTTAAGTATTCCCGCACAGAATGCATCACCGAAGCAAGCATATAACATCATCAGACGCCATGTGGGACGAGGAAGACTTAGGGATAGGGTTAAATTAACACGGGACTCGAGAGAGACCCATATTAAAAGTAAAAGGAAACACGGAAGACGGAAGATCATTCCACAGCCGGGCCGTCTCACACAAGAAAGACTTAGAGAATCTATTAGTTCTCATGCACTCAATATCAACTGTGATGGTGACGGGCGGTCGCAAAACGCGCAATTCTATCAAACACAGCAGCCCGAAGAATCAGTGATACCAGTTCCCGAGAGCATCTTCCGTGATTGGTAAAACAAGCCATCATCCCGACCTTTCTTCTGTGCTCTAACGGCTGAAGGTCAGCGGTAAGTGCTGGATTATTTATTAAAAGAACCGCAGAGAAGATTCTTTAAATACTTAATCATACCGCAACAATTTATTCGTAAAATTAAAAAAAAATGTTACGAATAAAAGCTAGTATTTTTAAATATGTAAAATACTAACTCGTTTTATTTGTCGTATAAAGTGATACGAGGGAAGGCAGCCCTGGGAAAATAAAGTAACACTACGCAAGTCAATGATTTTGGGTAGTCATGTCGTGTTGTGACATTTTGTTTGCCAACGTTTCGGACCACATTGCAGTTTCCATCTTCAGGGTGAGTCTGTCTGTGTAGAAAAAAGTAACACTAGCCATCCAGATTGGGAGTTGAGCGGGAGGTTGACCACCCCATCTTATCAAAAACTTTCATAAAAAATCATATTAAGACGATTCTGTTTATATGAGATAACAGTAGCCTCATTGAGCTTTTACGCGTTTTGCAAATGCCGCGGGCAGGCCAGAGTTCAGAGCGGAGAGAATTGTAGGATTCAGCCAAGGCCCACCCCAGGTTGTTGTGATTATGATATGATGATGCCAAATCCAAATTTCGCTGCCATTCGAGAGACAGGATCAAAACTTCATTGTATACTATACATTTACTATTGTCACCATAATTCCTTCCACATTCCTCTTGCCAGAACCAACGCAGCCCATCAGATGCCCGTAGCGAGAGCTCTGCGACTACTCAACGATTTGCTGAGAGAAATCGATATTTTCCAGTTGTCCTTAGCACAACTGGTTTATTCGTTTACTCTATTAACCAAGTAGTCTATTTACATAATGAAACCTACTAATGGAACAAATACTGCTAAAGGCGGAACATCTTGCGTTACATTTTTGGGTGTGCATATTGATTCAGAGCTTTTTATGGATGCTCATATAAGTAAGACAATCAGTGCATGCTTTGATGACAAGTATGTTCCGGCGCTGTCACGACCAAAAGATTCGAGAGTCAAAGACTTTTGGATAGTCATGTCGCGTTGTGACATTTTATTTGCCAAAGACTGCCTTCTTTACACAGACAGACTCACCCTGAAAATGGACACTGCAATGTGGTCCGAAACGTTGGCAAACAAAATGTCACAACACGACATGACTATCCAAAAGTCTTTGACTCTCGAATCTTTTGGTCGTGACAGCGCCGGAACATACTTGTCTCCAATCTCAATCGTGCGAGCGATACGACACTAATACCCAAACCAATAAAGGAATAACTCCAGAACTGCGAGACTGAGCAGAATCATGGGGGTATCTACGTGAGACTATATTTTAATTTATTTACTATTCATGTCTAAATAAATTGAACAAATTGCGAGCAGTGCCCACTTCATTGAATGTAAATACTCGTGTAGAAGTAGACTCGTGAGGTGTGTATAAATTGGTTTTCAGTAGAACAATAAAATAAACAAGAAGAAATAAAATAAACATTAAAACATGCAACGACTAAACAGAGAAAAAAATTGCAAAACAGCATAAACTACCATAGTTGAGAGGAAGAGAATTTTAAAAACGCAATTTGGTAAATACACCGAAAAAGAAAGGCAGATAAACGAGAGAACAAATGTAGTATGTACGACACATTAAGTAATTTTAATAAATGTTTAACATATCAGATTAAAATACTGTTACTCACTTGCGGCGGTATGAAACGCGAATGAACAGAGGACGTACAAAGAAAATGTTGCGGAGTTCGTAAATAATTTCCTACTCAATATCGCGCTCGTCGGGCGCTCCCGAGCGGACTGCGCCGTCCCGGGGAGAGCCACGCCTCCGGGCCCCGCGCCCCGGGCCCCGCGAGGGGCGGAGGCGCCGGGGGGCCCTCTCGCGTCCGCCGTATTGTCATATGACGTCTATTGGCAGCGCTATGTCCGGCCGACTGACCAGGAATTGTCGCGGAATCGAAAATAACCGCTTCTTTAATTACTCGCTTTACCCAAACGACAACTAGACAACTAGACTACTATCTATGAGCTACGAGTTAACATACGAGCAGTGGCGGATCGAGTAGCGGACATCGAAACGTCCAACCGATAAACGAGTGTCGTACAGGAATACCTTTCATTTATCGCGCAATAATAAAGTTACTAATTGAAGTACCCTCCGAATGTTATTCTTCGTTACCGAGCATAATATTATACGGGCGTCTTCTTCTTCGGACGCGTAACTCGACGCATCCGAAATGCTCCGGTCTTCTAGGACATCGGACTCTCCCCCTCGCTCGGTCCTCCGCAGCTCTCGGAGCGGAGTGAGCGGCGGCCGCCATCACCCCACCTTCGGTGCTCCCATTATCCCCGATGCACTGTGTATCGGCCCTTTCGGGCCGGGTGCCGATATTCCGGATTCTGTCTCGGCCGCCGGTGGCGTCCCCGCGGCGTCTCCCGGGCGGCTCGCGCGCGGAAAGCTGAGACGCGGGAGGCGCACGAGGATACGGCACCCGGATCGAGAGAAGAGAAGACCTCGGCAGCAGTCGGCCACTCCGGGACGCTCCTTCGATCTTCGCGGCGTCCTCGAGCCGTAGCCACCCCGGGACGATCCGCAGCCGCGAGGCCCGCGAGAGTGACGGCCTCCGCTTCCCCGGGCCGCCGCCCCTGTCCGCTTTTGTGAAACGTCCGTTTTCTTTCTCGTCCCCGCTCTCGAATACCGCGCGACTATACGGGGGCGTATCAATCCATCGCGGATAAAGGTGCGAGTTTTAGTCGAAGAACTATCGATTGTGCGTGAAAGGGTGCGTCGAATGCTAGAGTTGCGCGTACTAATTAACTCGACGTTCCCGCACCTTCGACAGCGATAGTTTCGCAACTAAACATTGTACGTACCTAGTCGCGCTCAAGCTGAGCGAAGTGACGAAAATAACGAGTTGCAATATACAGGAACGCGGGGGAGCGGGGGAGCGGGAGAGCGGGAGAGCGGGAGGAAGCTCGGGGTGATCTGCTCGTTCGCGGAAGAGGCTCTCGGGGACTCACGCCCTCGGTGGAAGGGTGATAGTACTCGCTCGGCCTTCGAATCGATTCGGTATTTCCTGAATACCTTTCGAAGCTATCGAAATAAGATCGACCCATCGGAACGCCGCATAACGCTTCTTAGATGAGCGGAAGATTCGGACCCTCGACCCGCGACCGCCTCGAATACTTCCCTGCGCGATAGGATTACAAATCTTGGCAACAACACGGCATAGTTGCAAGGCGAATGTGTTTATTACATTTTTTGCGTAGTAGCGTGATTGTAACGCAAAATATCTATTTTTTTAACAACCTCGTGGGCTGTCATGCAACATGATGATGCTCGGCCCAGAATTAACAGGTACAACACAACACAACACAACACAACATGATACAAGTCGCCCACACTCGCGCGCGTGGCACCGTTCCGTCTCGGAACAATGCACGGATCCCAGAATAATGTCGCCTCGATGACGCGGAGATGTCCAGATAACGCTGGGAAGCTGTCGCATCGCGGTGCTCGCTCGGCCGGCGTGTACTCGTAGACTCATCCGCCGCTCCATTCGGCCGGGGCGACCGCCGGTCTCTCGCTCTTCTTCTGACGATATTTTCGATAAAGATTAGCCTCTTTGATTAGAATTCTTCGGATCGGACCGCATCGTCTAGTAAAAGATCTCGATATTCATTTTAATGGACTGCATACGTTCAGGAATCGTATAAAATCGGGTCTCATGGCGTCTTGAGGGATATGTTG
>JAPMAF010000035.1:0-23266 GCA_026537445.1 Silvatares holzenthali | reverse complement strand
AAATAAGTCGAAGTAGCCCGCAAACAGGGGTTTGTTTTCGAAGTTGCCTTCTCCGGAAGTTCGGTCCCATCGGTATCATTGGCTCAATGTAGTACGGTTATGCCAAGATAATACATTATTCAATATTTATTGTAACAGAGTGAAACCCATATTATTCAAAGGTAATTTCTTTAAAACACTCCCTAAGTATAATATATCAGCGTTGTTAAATAAACCCAAATCAATAGCAGGTCACAAATGTCAAAAACCATTGCCTGTTGCAAAAAAAATGGCACTTAAGTTGTCTCCAAATATGTTCCGTTCCGAGTTGGGTGGGCTTGCTTCAAATTTCTTAGAATTTAAGTACAGTAACGAACTTGATGCACCGGAGATGAGACACCGTTTAGTATTTGAATGTTTTATAATAAATTCCTAATTGATGCACTTCACGACTCGCGATATCGGTTTACAGCACTGAAAATCGACAAAGAATATTTTTGTTGGTAATTTTGTCTATTTTTCTCTGTGATCAAGTAATTATTGCAGAAGTTATTTGCAAAATTAACCGGAGTTACATTTTATGTGCTCACCAGCCCGAAGCTAGGGCCGAACTCGAGCATATTCTATTATCTTAGTTACTTTACAATTTCTTTCACCAGATAGAATATTTGTCGATTAAATTTTGGTTGTTATCAAAAACAAAGCGATTTTAAAAATATTTCTTTATTCATCCGCTTTCGTAAGACACACTACTTCTTCATATGAGCGGTTATTCGTTTCATGTTATCGCTTTAGTATACATCAAAACACATATAAAGAATAAAATTTATTTCATATACGAGATTGAGAAAATTAATTATTTAAATATTTTTTTACTGATTCAAATGCCACGACTACAACGAAGTAGTTTGGAAAATATTCCATCTAGTAATATTCAAACAAAATCACGTAAAACGAATTAATATTTCCGAAAACCAGGGACTTCCTCGAAACGACTATATTTTATCATCAAAGTGCCAAACAATTAACAAATTTGAAATTTTAGGATTCGGTTACGATGAGTCTGGGAATAATTGTTGAAATATTGCAGAAAGATATATTTTAGAAGGTTATATTAAGCAAAAAGATTATATAATAAAAAAATGTTTTTTATTTGGCGACAAATGTTAAGCTTCAAAATGAGAGGTTGCCTATGAAAATGCGTAAATAATTGTGCGGAATTAATCCGTTTTGCGTTACTTTGATTGCCAAAAAGACAAGACACTGAAAGCGAAAATATTGTTGAAATTTCAAACCCGCAGGAAGTAGGCTCTAGGCTATCCAGTAAAGTATCCTATTACTTTCCGTACTCAACATAAAGATTGAGCCTAATCCCTCGGCAACATAAAGATAAGGTTTTGTGTCTGCGGTCGGGCGGATTTCTTTCTTTTATATTTACTTACCAAACAGCGACGAAACAAAACATGATTAAAATTGTGATACATTGCCTCAAAGATAACGGATAATCTGCTTTTAATGTTATCTCGTGGCCATTCAAAGTTAAACGCTAAATGTACAAACATAATACACAATACTCGGGAATAGGTGAACAACAACGATGTGCAAATTATTTGAAGCTTATCAAAGTCATTTCTGGAAACGACACAACAGGTTTAGTGCACCTTTATTTTTTTACTCGGACGTCTTATGTGTCTTAAGTTATATGTGAACTATTATTTGGTTAATTTGGTCTAAATTATCATTTAATAAATACTGATACATTTTCCCTACTTCTTAACGAAGGCAATATTACGAGCTTCAACAACCATCGTCCATGTGATACATGTGGCTCTCTATTCTCTCTGTCTACTGTTATTGGGAAATGGCACGACGTTATCTATGTATGTATTAATACTTAAACTCTTGTCTACAGCAGCGTTATTTACATTGTTTTTAAAATAATATTTTAAATATATGTCTATCAAGTTACTTGGGGTTTATCAGGTTTATAATTTAGGTAAGCAAAAATTTCCCAACACTGAAGTCCTTATTTTTAGAAATTTTTAAATGAAACCAAACAGAATTGAATAGAACGAGATGGATAGTAGCACGATTGACAATTCATGTATAATAGAAAAATCTTCCCTTTCGTCGAATCATAGTATACGATGGTAGTTCATCTTCCACCATTTATTCTATACGATATGTTAAGCCCATTATATTTTTGTCTTTTTCACTTGAACAGTTATATTAACTATTGTTTGAGATAATATTTTTAAAGTTCTTCTTTTATCTACAGGTGTCTTCTCTGAAATACATTATTCCGCTTTATTTGATGCAAATTGAAGTTTTATTTTGAATACAGAGATAAGTTTTCGTAGATATGCACAAAGGGTACCTGCTCCTGACACTTGATGCATAAAAGCCAGCGATAAAGGTGGTATCATATAAAAATATTTACATTTATTACACGTTTATAACAGGTAAATCCATTATTATTTATTAAAAATATATGACCGAAAGGCAGTATGACTGAATTCAGAGTAAGGATAATTCTATTAAAAAGGTCTTGCGTAGAACACAATGAAAACGTGCAAAAAGTTTTTTTTGTCACGCCTAGTCAACAACCGAATTAAAGTACTAGGCATTGACGTAAGAAGCTTTCCATTGCGCAAATGAGTATCAGATAAAACAGTATAAGAAAACGTGATTTCCGCAAGTCTCGTTTTCAATACCGAATACTCACCCGAGTTTACATGCATGCTTCAAATTATTTAAAGAATATTTAAACTAAACTTGTTTCATAATGCGTTATTATCGTTCAATTCCTATGCCGAGTTTAGTCGTACATAGCATATACACATTACCAACGCGTATATCCGAAAATTAACATGTTGCTAATTGAAACAAAGCGAACAGCTACTGTATTGTGCTTAGTTGCTTTTGTATTCATTTCGCTACACAGTACCGGGGGGTTCACTCAGTATCTGTTGTAACAATAACAGTTGTTGGACATAGTTTTAAGGTAGCCAGTTGAGTACCTTTAAAACACACCAATTCATTTTTATTTCAACCGATGAATCGAATCGCGTTACACCAAAGAATGTGGTACTAATTGAAAACCAACAACCAGTTGAAATCAATCAGCTAATAATTTACTAAGTATTATATAATCCTAAGTTTGTTGAAATGAATTGGCTCGTTTTGAAAAAAATATGTAATATCAAAAATTTATAGTTGTATCAGACAATTAAAAACATTCGACATTTAATTAAGGCTGGCTAAATCATTTGAACTTCTATATATTTATTTATTAAAAGGAAAACTCACAGCCAATAGATTAAAATACAGTGGCTGATGGACCAATTACAGGTTTTCACAGATATTGAAAATAATACAGTATACATTTTTTTTGCGTAATATAATTAAGTCATAAATATGTAGTAGTCACTACTAGTAGTGTATGTATGTAGAAGTAACTACTAGTAGTGTATACAGCAACCTCTAGTCATAAATGAGAGCACATGTATAGTGTAGCAATACTAATAGTGAATCAATCAATGAAGAACAACTGGCCAAGATTGCGCTTTAGTATTGCTGAGGTCATGTCAAATATATCCATATCAATATCATTGTTGACAATATTCAAACTATTGCTTGCTCTCTGATATTTCACCATAAAAAGCGATTGACCTGCATTGCCAGATAATGATAAGTAATAAAGAGGCGTCAAGATTCAGATGAAATAAATAATACTGTGCCTCGTGCATTCTACAATTTAATATCGTTATTAAATGTTAATTGTGATCAATAATCTAATCTTTAAGAATTGAAGAAATGCATTAAGTATTCAGGTATGGATACATTTAAATGCAGTAACATTGATTTTCGTTTGTATTGAAAAATATGTTGTATAGACGTAATTGTAGTTTTTTTATCTTATACTACACATGAAACACCACGACACAACCATCCGTCTGGTTCTGTAACATACTGTACAATTGCACATGTAAATGCTGTGTAGCAGTCGGAGGAGAGATTAAAAATCTGGTTATTCAGTTCTAGTCACGAAACATGGATTATTCCATTTTACGTGGCTTACAACACTTAACGGTGGTATTGCTCCAGGACGATACAAGATCTACTACTCTTTTCCAGTCCAGAGTGCATATATGTTTTGAAATGCATTTTTTTCGCTGTTTTTGATTTTTTTAAATATATTTTTATACATATATTTAAAACCTGAATAGAAAAATATATTTTTTAATATTTTTTTTTCACTCGTATGTAAACATTAAATAAATTAAAACGTCGGTAGTAATTATACATATTTTTTCGCAATTGAATAGGTGAATTTATTCGGACATAAATTGACTTCCTAAAGGATATAACTTACGAACAAAACTAATGTCAATTTTATACGTTACTAAATGGAGGATCGAACACAACATTTTTTTCCACTCTGGCAGGATTCGAACTCGCGACCTCCAGTGCTTAAGACAAGTGTCCTAGCCACTATATCCCGAGGCCAACATAAATGCTGACCTTGGCTAATCCATAACCCAATTTCTACAGCATGTGAATACGCCAGCCCAGAGTAAATATATATTTTTAATATTAGCATAAAAAAATATATTTTTTGCATCGAACCCGCGACCGCTCGTATACCAGTCCACTACCAAGCACATCACATATTAAAATATATTACATTTACTTCTTGAATATCCGTCTTTTGAGAAATGCTCGTATACAGAAAACTGCAAAAAATAAAAGGTCAATGGCAACCCAGTACTCCAACAAACCGAGAAACGGCGATGATCGAGTATACCGTTGAGAGGCGGTTTACAAGGGAACTGAAGCGTTTATGGTTCCTTTGTATAGTTTTCTACAGAGTAATGTGCAATTATAGCAGTATTATTTGATCGTATTGATTTCAACTGGGCGCAGTGCACAGTTTAATCTAGCAGTCGCCTATCCCATCTTCTTCTGCAGCTCGAGATCAATATTTATTTCAGGAAGATGAATTCTTTATTAGATGCGGGACCCTTCAGAAGCTCTTTGAAATCTTAACCCACAAAGGGCGATTAATTATATTATTTATCTTACCGCATAATCGTTTCACATTTTTTTTATTTAGTGTCTTATAGTTAATATGGGTAACTATATGTAATATTAACAAACGGATTTCGCAGCCCATCCTTCGTTTTCAATTAATTAAATCATTATAAATGAAAAGTAGCACCGCTTTATACAATTTAATCGTGAATTTACAATGTGTGATGGGATTCTCTTTACGTTAGGTACACAAGTGTTTATCAGATGTGCAATGATGTGCGATATTCTGGTATCAAAATGCGTTAATTAAGTTCGTTGTTAGCGGTTTATAACTTTGCAAAATAATTAAAGGGAATTTCCACATTGGGATGCTCTGCACTACGGTGGTAATTTACGGACCAAACATAATACTTCGATGACAGTACGACGCTCTCTGGTAATTTTGTTCAACTAAATATTCACTTGAACCAGCAAAGCGATTAAAATACTTTGATTTCTGTGTTGAAATGCATGCTACGCGTATCATATCCCACTGATTTAAATTTAATAGTTTTTCAAAGTAATCGTATGGATATTTTTTGGACATAAAACTGCGTACTCGTAATAGGTATAGGAGATCAGTACAGTAGATTTTGTGTTTGTACTGCAGTAATACAATTTCCACGCTCCTTGAATTATTCTTTACCCGTAGGTATCAATCATTTGCAATATCTCGAATTTAGATCATTTACAATACAAAATGCGTGTTTTAGAAATAACTTATAAAAATAGTTTTGTGACATTGACCGCAGAAGAAATGATGGGTCTAAAT
This sequence comes from Silvatares holzenthali, assembly GCA_026537445.1. Taxonomy (NCBI): domain Eukaryota; kingdom Metazoa; phylum Arthropoda; class Insecta; order Trichoptera; family Pisuliidae; genus Silvatares; species Silvatares holzenthali. Next base: position 17,442 of record JAPMAF010000035.1, on the reverse strand, counting down.
GCCAGAGCTTAAATTAATTATTGTATCAAAATAATTCTAGTTAGCAGCGGTGTAATTTATGTCCCTTGAAATGGATCTACCATAACACATGTGTTGTTTGCTGCGGTGCATATATACAAGTAGATACTATTTTACTCTGAATTATGCACTCATCACTGCAAATACGTTCAGACTTCGAAACGACACTATATGAAGGAAAAGTAATATAACCGTTGTATAGTTTCTACAGAGTATTGTGGTAAGTTCAATTAAATACAGAATGAACGACGTCATTGCTACTCAAGGTTTCTGATATTTGGACCAATCATTCTTTCTCGGGATAAATTTAACGTTCCTATGTAATCATATAATTTCATAACCTCACATCTAATTAAATAAACAGCCATTCAAGGGGCGTAGGGGTAAGTAACTAAACGTAGATAATATACATAAGTGGTTCTCAACATGATGACGATGATGTTCTAAGAAAACGTTTTACCACGCTTACCCATTTGTAATTGGTATTGCTGTAATCTTGCTAAATTTGTCTCATTTGAGAAGGCTTTAATGGCTTTCACTAATATATAAATAAATTAATTATTAAATGGAAGATGATAGTTTAATATGTATATTCTAGATTTGGCATTTAGAATCTCAATTTCAGTACGTTTATGGTCGATCCTAAGAGGCTTTCTTTATGTATGTATGGTAGAACTTGTCTTTGTATATACATGAGTAGATATGCATGTATTTAAAATTCTTTCAAAAAATTCATTTCGAAAATTTCAATTCAGTGAGATTTAATTTTTTCGATCTCTTGTATTCGTTAGTCTGATGTTCTACCCAAGTCGTTACGAGCTGTTTTAAACTATAATTTTCTCCCCAGAGTATACGGAAATGATTTTTTTCTCTTTTCGTATGTAAAACTACTTTCAACCACCTTAATACAAAATATCTTAGTCACTGCTCATCTTAATTCCACAGAATATGAAACATTTTTGAGGCAACTTTAGTGCAGATCCTACCTCTAGAATCTAACGCTAAGAATATTTTTTTCTCTATAGTTAGTATACACGTTAATATTAATAAGTATTAGGAATTTAATGTACATGAATAATACAAATAAAATTTGAAATGACCATGAAATTGAGAAAATAAAATGTATTCACAACAAATACTAGGATCAAAGGTTTAATGTAAAACAATTTTCTTTAATAGTTTCCAATTAAAATCAATCAGTACTGATGATACGTTCAGACAATGCCGTAACAGAAACGAATTGATTTTTCTGCAATGCAACCGTTTGAGCTATAACCACGGCCAAAGCGTCATCAAATCCCGGAAACAACTGACGAAGTTTTGTGCAATTTCTTTTCAGTGTATTCGGATATAACGATTATGCTATTGCTGTACACTACTATCAATAAAAACTACTATTCGTACACTTCACTTTATTAGATAGTTAAATAAACAAAAAACATATATACGATGAAAGATATATGAGATGTGTTTACTTCACTTCTCATATTCATATTATACTTAAGACACAACAACCCCACATTTTATCGCAATATGTTAAAATTGGTGCAGTTGCCCATAAGAATCGTATGTAGAATTTCTCCTTAAAATGTAAAACGCTAATGTGATAACTGTCCATTGTAACGAACCACAAGCTAGAAGTTTATTAAATAGAGCCTGTTCTTGATGGGCAACTCGGAGAATAAAGGAATTCGCCAACAATGATGATTATCCACAAGATGGACTGATGCCACTTGGACATTAGTTTTAGAGGCTCTTCGAGCGGTTCAGTGCAGAGAAAAATGTCGAAAGATCAACGGAGCTTTTTAACTCGTTAGGAGTACCTATTTGAGGTTTTAATGAAAGAGATCAGCAACGTTTTAGAAGAAAGGAGCGTTATGTTCCTAATCCTTAGATTAAAACAAATTTTAAAACACATTGTTTTAACATTGTAAAATACATTATTATAACATTGTTAAATAAATCTTGAGTGAAATTTTACATAAAATGAATGGCCTACAAATGTTACATTTATAAAGAGTGTAGTTTTTGAAATCCTTAATTTAACACTACGTGATAATACTCGTATGTCAGGAGCTTTGTTGCGTGAATATTTCCTTTGTTGTTTTTTGAAGACATATTTTTAAAAAAAGGTTGATGTGTTTGTACATGAAGAATCTAAGCAATTGTTATAACTTGTGACTTGTAAAGGTTTGTTCGATGGACAAATTCACTCTACCAGGATGGATCGGTTATATCATCGTAATTTATCACAATGTACCCCAACCGTTCAGTGTATCGTAAAATCAGCGGGAATTCAAGTGGTGAAGATTCTTGCCACAAGAACACAATGAGATCCCCTCAGCACCTACACATAAGGGCCGATCTGTCCACTTAATCCGTTATCGACAGTCGACAGCAAACACCGAGACGTAATATAGCAAATCCCGCCGCGTACGAGTTTTCAATTACCTGCCGCTTGCAGCAGGCCGAAATATTTTAATGAGAATTTGGGAAATTGGTTTTTCATCGTTTTCTAATATGAAACGATCCTAAAGCGGAAAGTATGAAATCTTCCTTTCCTCCGCACATGGCTCTTCTCTCTGGCCTTTCGTACTCAAACTAGTTTTACTTGCAAGCTGTCACTCTCTTGCATTCTCGCTGATATTCGCAGTACCCCTATCTCGACATTTTTTCTATAATATTAATAAGATATGATTTATTCCATATTAAATAAAAGACTAATCACCTGCGATAGAGTCCTTGACTAATAATAATTGAATTAAATTAATAGAACTTTTAATATATATAGTAAGAAAATATACTGTTTTACAGCATTCATCTAGCCAGATAGTGCTTCCTTGGTATCTTCTGAGTAGTATAATTTAAAAACTAAGAGCCAAAAGAATACTAATAAAGGATAAATGATAAAAAATATCTATTGTATAATGTTTCAATTTGCACAATGTATTTACAGCCAGGGGCTAATAAACATTTTGTTTTATATTATTTTACCAAGAAAGGGCTTGTTCTGTTTGCAGCTAATATTATACCGCCTTGCAAGATTTTAATGAAATTCTTTTGCTAAATACATTAAATTGGAGGGTTATATATTTTCAAGTCTATTATTTTACTGGAAGTAACACACCATTACCACATAACACATACCATCTACCATTATTTGTTTGTACATCTACTACTCTTGATACAAAATGCAATTTACAGAAAAAATATCCTATATTCTTCACAATATTGGTATACTACACATATGGTTTGAAATGAAAAATTATTTGCCGAATTCAAAATTACTCATGAGAAATAACCAGATATCAAAGAAAAACAAATAAAAGAATGTTATAAAGTGAACGTAAAGATAAGCTATAATTAGTTTATATTTAAAAAACTGTAGGTAAATAATCTAGTAAGAAAACTCGATCAAAATTTAAACTTTATATACACCTTAATTTGTGATCTAATAAATTAAGTAGTGCTACACGGGTCACTAAAAATCGGATTCTTTAGACTAGAACGTGAAAACGCAGCAAAATATTAAGACTACACAAGCAATCAACCCGATATCTGGTCAACAAGGATGTGCCTCTAGTGTAGAATATGTATGCTACTCGCACTGGCCTCAGTCATCAGAGATCTCTCATAACTTTCGTTCATCATTTTCGTTCACGAGGTAATGCCAAAGTACTAAGATTCTGAAGTCACGGAAACGAAATACACTGTTTTGCACAAAATATAGTTAAGTTACGAAATTCATTCGTTCGGCGGTCTCGTGCGCAAGAAAGACTAAAAATAAAATGAACTTTTGATATCTGGGTTGCATTAAAAGTAATGCCATTGATCGTACGGATTCTATGTATTTCATTACAAAGGTTATAAACTTCAAATGAATCGAAATTCTCTGTCTCCTATTTTTCCATGTCCGTACTCTATTCCTCAAGTCTCACATAAATAATTAATAGCGCATTCACGTGGATTTTATACGTAACACGTGATACAGTAAATCCTTCCCGTATTACGGTACATCCTGTAGGTGTAAAACATAAAAGAAATCCTACTATCATTCTTATATCGATATTACGTCATGCGACCATTACGCCTTTTAGAAGTTAACCCAAGCGAAAAACCAGATCTAGTGTACATGACGGACTTCGTATGATTCAGATTTAATTAAAAATATTCGGATAAAAATGTTTCTGTTGATCACGTCAATCACGCTATAAATGCACGATAACTAGATCTAAATGATCAGAATTTAGAAATTACTTTCTTCATAACGTGCTCTGTCTGACAAAGCATTTGCGTATGCAATCAGACTGATTTTTACATAGGGACGATGATGCCACAATGTCTAACGCATATACTTTTTATTCTTACATTTTATTAGTTTATAATAGTGAAAATGGTCTAATTTTCAAGACAAATTGTATCATAACCAAATTGTGGGAGAATTAAAGTTAGATCTGAGAGATATTTATAATGTAATGTACAAAGGAAAGAAAAATTCTTGTTAAACGAGTTTTTACTGTGTTTGGTAAACTAGGCGCCGTGCCACCGCTTGTCTAGATTCCTCGCATTCTGTGACTGCTGTGTCATCTAATGGATATACGGAAAATGGAAAATTAAGTTGAGAAAAACAGCTTAACATTATATTATACAATGGGATGAAAGTTAAGCCCTTAAAAATATTAGAAATTTTAGCAGCAATTTTGTTGACTATTAACAAAGTATTCGCGTAATTCCGAATTTATGTACTATAGCACGTATAAAATAGTTCATTAACGCCTTTCTCGAACATTTTATTAAATTGAAATATGATAACCGTGAAGCAAAAATAGAGAGACGTTGGTGTCGTGGTTGAATTGGTTCTTGACAGGTTTCATATAACCAAAATTCAGGTCCAATCTAAACTAAAGAAACAATTTCTGGCTCAAGCGTGTTGCTTGCACTCATACATGAATTGTAAAATCTACTCAACGAACCAACAAAAACTAAAAAAAAACAAGTGAAGTATACTTTAAATAATGTTGAGGATCCAAAAACAAGTTCTTTAAATCGTAAAAAGATTAACGTTTACAAATTTACATAGAAATTGAGTATATTGAAATAAGTAGCATAATGGTCGAAGGGATACGTGCTCCATTCTACCTACATGTAAAAATGTGCTATCATGTCTCAGCTTGTTTCTGCATACAGTCGAAAAGACATTTATCATATTCAAAATGTGTGTATAACTCATTATATTGATGTTTTCAGACATTTTCACATTTTGTATAGAACCTTGCGATTTATTCGTAATGTTTTCAGTTCTTCAGTAAAGAAATTCAACGTATCTTGGAAATCAAAGTGGTGAAGAAGGATTCGCTCTATTCTTACATCAAGCTCTTCTTTAAGCACATTTTTATCTTATACTACTGTCTTGTCTGGATCTGTAACATACTGTACAATTGCACATGTAAATGCTGTGTAGCAGTCGGAGGAGAGATTGAAAACCTGGTTATTCAATTCTAGTAACGAAAAATGGATAAATCCATTTCATGTATTGCTCCAGGGCGATACAATATCTACCACTCTTTTCCAGTCCAGAATGAATATATATTTTCACTTTTTGCTGTTTTCGATTTTTTTTATACATGATTATGCATATATTTTGAAATTTGAATAGAAAAATGCATTTCTATACACATATTTTTTTTCACTCCGGCGAGATTCGAACCCGTGACCTCCAGCGTTCCTCCAACGCTTTAGTCAAATTCCTTTAAACATTCGACCATGGGCGTAAATATGCGATATTGCCCCGACAATTGCTCCATAGCTACTGAAATGGTATGGTATCACGAGACGATTGACTACTTTTCTCTTCCCTATCGCTTGCCGAGTACTTTTCATTTCGAAAACATTAAAAAAAATGATTTTAGTAGATCAGACCGCCATGGTTTCTGCATTGCAATAATTCGATGCATTATTCAAATAAATTTCAATCAAACATCAAATATGCTCGGGGCAGGAATACTAAAGTGGAAGAAACTGTTGGCTAAACGTTGTAGTAAAACGTGGATTCCTAATTTCGAAATTACCGGTAACAGTTTAATACATTCGATCTGCATGCTTACAACAGACTTAGCTTGGCCCTGTTAATAAACAACGATTCTAAGAGCGTGAGAAGTCGCGGTCTCTATTCTATAAAAATCTTTGGATTCATTACAGCATTACGGGCTATAATGGTGATGTTGATTGTTATTACGATCATGACGACTGATGTATGCCACAAATATTAGCGGAGAATTAAGTTCAAGTTTATATTATCAAATAGCGGAGTTTACAGACACCTCATACTGGTATACGATATAACTGAGTGTTATCGGTTTCGGCCGAGTGCTTATTGATACTCATGAAAGCGTAGCAAAACAATGTACGCAAACATTTCACTACATTGAACATGTTTAGGTAAATGTATTACGAGTGTGTGTGTGGGTGATATGTATATGCAATATCTACAACGGTAATAGAACTATCATGGTTGACGCATCATGTAGTATTTTAATTACCTTTTTTGCTGTCACTTCCACACAAAAAGCTCTTAAGCTAACTGTAATAAGGTAATCTATCAATTAAAGCCTTGTTCATTTTGCCGCGTTGCATTAAATATTATGTGAACTGCCCTCATCCAAAACTGTTCTCCAATACGTTCAATCAATTTACCTTCTTTAGGTAACTATATCATCTTACTTGTATTCTAAGAACGCTTCATTTTCTTTTCTTTTATCTCTCTCGATCTACTTTTCGTACTGTTGCTAACCACTTACGTACGTACATAATAATAAGCCACTTCATGCATCTCGTCATACAAACACGACGGCTGTTATGGCTCCTAACATTGATTCCCTTAAAAATTTGTGAAACACGCTCCTGCCAAATTCTTCTAAGCCTTCGTCACTAACATTCACATTGAAGCTCTTTACTATTCTGTCATTTGCCATGTGCTCGATATGTCTAAACCATCTCGAACATCCAACACGCATTCTGATTGTGATTATTTGTAGTTAATTTGTAGGATCTTTCCGCACATTCTTCGTAACAATCACAAACCTACTATATTTATTCTACTTCCATTATTCTTCTGCTAAGTCCAGGTTTCGCTACCATATAGTAAGGTAGGTACCAAGACTTCGTTATGTACCTTATACGTAATCTAACCTCTTTATGTCATTTATTTAATAAATATAAATACAAACGTAAAATAAATGTAGTATAGAAGATAAACTCTTGAAATGTAGTATGTTAAACTGCATATTCTAAAACGCTGAATATCGTAGGTTCGATACTCATCGAAGTAACATAAAAACGGGATTATTCAATGTAAAATTGAAATATGAAACGTTTATACTTTCATACAATAATAAAAAGAGCACTCTTATATCATTCACTTTAAAGATACTGAAAATTTTATTAAATATGGACAAACCGACGAAAACTGTGCTATAAGACGAATGCCGATATAAGTATGAGAATTGAATACTATCAACATATCACGAATTATTATCTATTACAACTTCTTTTGCAAGGTGCAATCTTAAGGTAAAGAACTTTGTGGTTAATCAATTTGAAAGATTGGTTTTGACCGAACAAAAAGAAATTGGTATAGGAATTTGAAGAAGATAAATTCTTTATTGGATTTTATCCATGATTATTTTGTAGTTTGTCATTTAAAAAACAAACATTAAATTCTTTCTTTGTCTAAAACCACTTATTTATTTTAAAGAATTCGACGCGTTTCGAGCCTTTCAGAGTTCATTATTGAAAACGTTAGATAAGTTTTGAGAGTTTTCGATAATGAGCTGTGAAGGGTAAATTATTTTTATTCATCAGAATCTTTCGAGGTTTCATGGCAGAAGATGCCCTTAAACCTTTTGTATATGTATAAACTTGGCAATCTATAAACTGAATGCATAAAAAAGGGTTGTTACTTAGCTTGGGAATAAAAATATGTTTTGAAAATAATCCCACATCACATTGTTAAATACAATGGATCCGGTTGATAGCGATGTGTCATACTAATTACGAAAATAATGTTATAGATAACAAGTGCGACTGCAGTGTTATGAAACCAAACAAACTGTTCATGGGCATCGTAAAAGTCACGGGCAACTATTTCACTGCCATTCCCAAAAGACAGAAAGTATCAAGGCCTTTAATTATTGTTCATGACTCTCAGAAACGAGGAACTTTAATAATATTGGGTACATGAATAAGTTATCATATATTTGTATACTAACTCTTAGTATTGGTAGAAGGTCGCTTGTGTCCACTATCCCACCCGCTGTGACGCATGTCTTTTCCCCCAATCCTCAGTTAGTCTACCGATGTCATTCACCCGTTTTAACAAATATTCTTGGATCTCTTGTTGCTCCATATTTTCTGCTACAAAACCTATTTAATCGATCAATCATATGACGTTCGCGCAAATAACCATTACATTCCCTTTATTTAACAACGGATACATCTTTGTTTGACTACGGATCTTCTCATTTCTTGTTTTGTCTCTTAATGTTTTACGATCATTACTTAAATATTTCATAAAAAATACACTTACTCAAAAGTTTCGATCGCTTTAATATGAGATTACTGACATATGTACTATTCCACTTTTTTTTAATTGCGAAAAATTGTAAGCCATAAAACTATAAAAATCTATTTGATTTTCTTTGCCTATAATCACCATATATTATTTAATTAATTCTTCCCACAAGTTTTGACTATCTGCAAGTCATGATCACAGAATTCGTGATCAAGACTAGTAGAGAGTCGAAACTTGTTGGATGGACTTATTAAATAATATCTAGTAGTTATAGACAGAGAAAACTAAATAGAAATTCATAAAACTGGAGTATCACAAAGTATCCGAAGAAAAAATGAAATATATATGGAATGAAATATATAAAAACCACATTTTACGATTTAGCTGCAAATTTTCTGAAAACAAAATAAATAAATATTTCTTTCAAACACACTTATAGGAAGGATCATCTATTATAATCTTATTTTTTGTTAAAACGCGTTATTAAATTTAAGGTGATTAAAGGAGAATTTATCGTCATAAGATAATCTCTAACACCTCACCCTTTGCAAAATTAAAATTTGAGTTTTGTAATTACTACACATGCCTAGCGCCAGTCACAAGTTAGTTTTATTATTCCAAGCCAACATTTCGAACAAAGAGGTAAGGGGAACAATGTGTTGGAAAAAATAGGAAGAAAACGTTAGATAGAGATCAGGATGAGGAAGAAAGGAAAAGAAAACACATAAAGTTATATAATCAGGTCATGTTTATAGTGCTAGCTGCTTAAGTCAAAATGTAAAGGTGAAACAAAACAATGTATTTATTTATTTATTGTATGATTTGTATAGCGCTGTTTCATCCCAAATCATCCCAAGAGCGCTTTCCAATGTAAGTGAATTTACATCAAACTACATACAGTTATTTATATGTGTCCAAAAACATCTTGTACATATTATTATTTTAGAACAGAGTAATTATTACAATAAAATAGTGATATGACAAATATCATATTTGTAAAAATATATAACATAATATTATGATATATTGGAAATAGAAAAAAACGACTAAACTAAAAAAGGCATGGAAAGCCTCATTTACATTTTGATATTTATTATTTTGTGTGAAGAAGTTGTTCGATTTTTTTTTGAGTAATACATATATTTGGAAAAAACCAAAGAAATAACAACACTACAGCTGCCAAGGCACAATACCGACGCTCACTCTGTCAACCCTCCCTTGAATTGCTCCGACAGATTCGTTTTATACAAGATGTAATAATCATTTTGGACTGCGACAAATACTGTAGATCGACATTATATAAATGTTTCCTAAAGAGTATAAATTATGTAGTCTAATAACATATATTAAAAACAAGAGATATCTAAACTAAAGTTGGTATGTAGAAATGTACCTCAAATAATTCATTGCATTCATTTTTTTTAAATCGTAATACGTACATACGCCGGCTGCGGGAACTAACTTTGCGGAGCGAGCATTCTCAGTGGCAAGGTCGAAAGCCTAGAATGTTCTTCTGGTGATAGTGCGAAACAGATATATAATCAACAGTCTGAGATGATTCGAAAGGCCGATTAAAAACACATATTTTAAATGTCGTTTCTTGAAGAGTAACAAAAATTGTATATTAATGATGTATATTAATGATAATCCTAGTGCAATTTGTAAATACCACTTTATTTATTTGAAATATTCTACGCGTATAAACTTTGGTGACTTATTATCAAGAGCTTACGTTAGTAGAACGCTCAATATTTATAAAATTATATTAGGCAAAAATAAAAACATCCAATTTTTTAAAATGAATTGTCGCAATGGAACTATCTTAAAAATCTAGCAATAGATTGTTCATTAGAAGAAGTTCGATTACATCAGTCAGATAATAAAAATACCTCAAAACTAAAGAAAATAAATTGCGACATAATATACAATATATTGAAGGGTATGGATGTTAAAGCGTACACGTGTTTGAACTTTTTAAGTGGGCTTTAACTGCATGTTTTGTGGTGACTCTTAATTGAAATGATTGTTAATCGATTCCGCCCATTTCTCACATTATGACAGTTAATTAAGGTCAAGTGCCATGGCGATGATTGATGGTCGCTACCTAGGCGTTCCACTTTGAGTAATATTTAAAATTAAGTTACATGAAAAGCATCATTTCGGTTTTTTAAAGCTGTCGAGAGACGTCACTTTAATTAACTGAGATATCGGTAAACAAATTACGTAAACGTTATGAAAAATCTTTAATTTCAAAATGATAAATTAGTCAACATCCATCCAGTTATCTAAAATACTTATTAATCTTTATCCATCATACTAAAACGCTTTAACTATTCTTCTTTCTTGTGTTGTTGCTCTCTTCAAATACCGGTTATCTCTCTGATATGATCCAGATCCTACTATGTGTCCACACAATCTCATTCAACTATAAATAAACATTCATTTATATTTCATAAGAGTCACTTTAGTACCTTTTATACACAAACATAGAACGTACTTAAAAAACCTTTAAAAAAGTGCTCTTGGGGTGACATTATATCACGAAATAGAGTTTTGAGAGAATAAAATTGACAATATATTAAAAAATAAAATACTAATTCTCTACTTCTTATGTTTTTTGGTCTTTGACCACGTAATATATATTTTTATAAATAATTAATATTTACTAGTTTCAACTTGTACGCAAGTCATGATCACAGAATCTTAAATCAATTTAAAACAAATTATATTTAAAAATTCAATTATGAGCACTAATTTATTAAAAAAAAACATTTATAATGAATTGAAATTGTCTTTTTATAGTTTTTGAAAATTAAAACCAGATTTTCTATCTATCCTTCTGCTACATAGCATTTATATGTACAATTTCGTGAAATGAATGTTACAGGTATGTGTGCCGTGATGTCTCATGTGTGGTTTAAAAATAAAAAAAATATTGATTGTATTATAATGTTAAATATATCTCAGAGCAAACCCGGAAGCTTTTATGCGCAATCGCAATGGAAAACTTTTACAACAACCGTCGATAATGATAAGAATGTTTTGTTATAAGAACGTTTTTAAGGAACAAGGAGAATTATTTCTGTGCATTGGATAAAAGTGCTCTGTGGTATTGGAAGAAGCACAAGTCAGTTGAAAGTTACTGTATTCTTATGCAAATCAACTTTATTGCAGAGCTTTAAGTTACTGTTATTCTCATTAATATCTATGTACTTTCAGTACAATACTGTCTCATATTATATTATATTAATTAATCTCATAGAGACTATGTGTATTCAGTGAAATTTAAGTTCAGTATTTCAAATACAATTACTTTGATCCTGCACTACGGTGTTAAGGTAAGATGCAGAGCTTAGAAGTTTGCAAAGCTTTCCATTTTAAGTTTAACCACGCGATGTAGAAATACGAGCGCTAAAAGCAATAAGATGTAGCGCTCGTTGAGAATTCAGTGAATCCCTTAGAGACAGACGGAAGAATGATAAGGTAACGCTATGGCATCAGAAATAATCTCTGGGTGTTACTATCACCCATGAATTCCAACTCTATTTACTACCATTGTATTGTTTGTATATATCAGGTGCACACCGAATAGGTTGGTTTTCACACAGACTCATCCTGAAAAAAGGCAATGAAATTATCAGACTCGTGGTTGATTGGTTAAGATACTTGATATATTGCCGAAGTGAAAAAAAAATAAAAATGCATATTTCATTTCACTTTTAAAAATATATGTGTTAAAATATATTTTTTTTAAAAAAAAAGCAACAAAAAAAAAAGAATTTAAATAAAATATGTATTCACTCTGTACTAAACATGAATGGCAGATTCCTAGATAATATCACCGTTAAGTATTTTATGCCACGTGAAATGGATTTATCCGTTTATCGTGACTAGAACTGAGTAACCAGGTTTTTTGTATCTCAGCATTTACATGTGCGATTGCACTGAATTTTATAAACCCAGAAGGATGGTGGTGTGGTGTCTCATGTGTATTACAAAAAAAAGGAATGGTTCAAAATATTTGTAAACAAAGTGACAACACGGAATGGCTAGCAAATATGCATGTTATTTTATTGGTATTCACCGTCTTGCACTTGATGATATTTAGACAATATTTTACTCAATTGATGTCGACATCAACGAGGTAAACGATTGTAAAGCTATTTAAGTACAAAGCTCGCCATTGAGTCATTAATTTAGATAAGTTGTCGGTAGAGTCAAAAGACAAGGCACAAGCTTCAATACGCTAGACAGAATAGATAAAGCAGGCGCTCGCCGCGAACACTGAACTAGTCGGGGCCCCGCGACGTATGAAGGGAGCTCTCGAGAGCTGACGACCCTCGCTGAAAGACACTTCTGAGAATAAAATCGCCACCATACAAATCATATTTGTAAAACTTAGGCGCTGTTTTTCAACAGCGGTTACTGTTTTAATGTTATAACCACTTGCCCTTTTACGGCAGCACTGTTGTTTACAGATGAAATAATGCAAACTTTATGGGACATTCATACCTATACTTGTATTGCATACAATGTTCGCAGCAGCGGGTCCGGCAGCATGGAACCAACTACCCCTGAATGTGAGAAGTGCCGCTAGCCCAATCGAGTTCAGATCCAAGTTAAAGACGCACTTATTCCGCATATCTTACCCTTAAGGATCATTTCCAGTTCGCCTTTATCCTCTTTTAATATTACCTTCTGACATTCCAATTTCTGTTGTTGCCATACTTCCGTTTTCTAACCAAAACAAATTTTAATTAGTGGCGTTTGTAACCAAAATTATCATCTTATTATGTAATTATTATATTATTACGTAGCATTTTTTTTTACTTTTAATGCCAATGTTTAATGCAAATTCTTTTTTATCGATGCGTAATTTTAGTTCTTGAATGTAAGTATAAAATATTATTTTATCAATGTTTTGAAAGAATGTAAAACGCTCTTGGGGTGGTGTTATGTCACGAAATAGCACAATAAAATTATCTATAAATAAATAAATAACGCAATAAAAACATACAGGATTGCCATTGGTTAATATGTTTAGGCTGTTTATAATTTCAGAGACTTCGAAAATCCTCACCAACTTAGACGAACATGCGTCACTAGTCTGACATCAATAATCGAACCAATCTCTTCGAATATTTTGATTATTCTCTTCACAGTTGCGACATTTGGAACATTTTTATTGCCGAAAATTTAACACTATTTGTGAATCGTATCGGTCAAACTATCATCATTTTTCAATCAATATTTAACAATAAGAACATGTTGTTTTGACAAATAGTTATCCATTTGTAATAATAGCACACGGCGATAGTTTTTTTGTCGGCCTCGTAGTCGAGTGGTTAAGACACTTGACTAATGCGTTGGAGGAACACTGGAGGTCGCGGGTTTGGATCCCACCGGAGTGAAAAAAATATATATTTTAAAAATGCATTTTTTTTTCAGATTTTAAAAATATGAGTGTAAAAATATATTCAAAATAATTTAAAACAGTAGACAATGCATTCAAATGTATATTCATTCTGGACTAGAAAAAAGTGGTAGATCTTGTATCGCCCTGGAGCAATGCTGCCGTTCGTAAGCCTCGTATTGTAAGCCATGTGAAATGGTTTTGTCCATGTTTCAGAACTGTATAACCAGGTTATCAATTTATCCTCTAGTGTTGTGGCATCTCATGTATAGTATAAGATAAAAAACTATCCGTCATCGGACTGTCGTTATAATTTCACTATTAAAATGCAGTGGGAAAGATAACTATTTGTTCTACATATTTTAATTTTTTGCTTTTTTGGGGTAATTAACAACCTGTATATTGCATATTATAGTTATATAGGTAAATATACACGTAACTAGAGGAATACCGATATCGCGAATTATACTTTTCTATATCATCACACTGTTACGAGATTTACGATCAGAATAGTAATCAAAGGTCGGAAGTTTACTATTAGCTTCCACGTCCGAATTACAATCTCCTACCCGAAAATTGCATTCCACCCCATCGGCTCTCACAAGATAGTTTGGCTAGTTTCGATTTTCAAACAAGAATATTAGAGGGTGTTTTGGTTTTGTACTTCCTCGTACATATATTTTATGAATTAACCCTAGAAATTTCAAAGATTTGCCTCAAAAAAATAAATTATGATTATATAAACAATACGAAAGAATTACCAGTATTCAGAGCTTGCATTTTTTGTGCTTCTTTTCAATATTTTGTTGATATAACAAAATATAAAAAAAACATCAAAGTCTCATTAAATGATGATATGATAATTTTAAAATATTTGTGTTTACCATTGTATCTAGTGCAGGTTGATATTCAGTTAATTAATTATTTGGGCCTACTAAGTACGACTTCTCAGATCAATCAACGAACCGAGCTTTTAATATATCGTAAACTGATTCAGTCTTATCTGAATGCTTGCTCTCTAAATACATCTAATAAGGCTGCCTACAAACTACGTGTACGCTGTATTAAGATTATTAGATTTCGCAAACTAATAACGTCCCGAATCATATGCTATGTACTCACTCACATCTGTTGCGTGCACAATCGGCGAGAGTTAAATTGGTTACAAGGCAGTTTAGGAACGGGTTCATGTGGCTTCAGAAATCAAACATAAAAACGACTCTTAGAACAAACCTTCTATATTTTTATATCTACCAGTACTTCTTATCCGTTCAACAATGATTTAAAATTTATCTGTGAATCAAAACCACAAGATTAAAAGTGTAACCACAAAAGAATATTTATAACTACGCATTCATTATAATATATCTACGCATTTATTATATACACCGTACTACTATGTATTGATTGAAATTCATGATAAACATTTTTACGATAATGCAAAGTACGAAAGCTATACTGGCTCGTTATAAGTCGCAATCTTGTTGCGCTCCGATTAAGAGCATCTACCGAAATGATTATTGGAAAGTGAATGATTTTTCATATTCCTTCTGTTTAGCAAAAATCGCTTCCAGAGCAATATTTCAAAATGGTTTGCTGCTTTTGGGGGTTAGTCGTGGGTATCACACATTCTTTCAGTTGGATGTACTATGAGATTACATGTTGCGGAATGCGTTAAAATGACTGCCGATGTTCGTATCAGCTCTGGATCTTACCAAGGACTGATTGTAGTCCCACCAGCTGGTAAATAAATCCACCGTGCACCATAATACGCGTGTATCGGAGGAAACTTTGTGGATGCAATCAGGAATTAAGAAACTCCCTCCAAAGTCATATTCTCTCTTTCCTGTATCTATAGGGTCATTTTTTATTAATCTACTGTTTAATAGATGCATCTCTCCTTAGTATTACTCTATCTCAACTCTGACTTCAGCCACTCTCATCAAAAATTGTGTTTTGTTTAAGTTTTTTTACTCGTGATTTTAAGAGATACGTTCGGTTTTTCTTCGTCGTTTCCATTGGGTATATCTCGATAAAGCTGTTTGTTTCAAAGTTTAATTTAATATCCTATGAGTAACTTTTGCATTTGCGTGTATTTCATTTAAGAAAGAATAGTGGCATTGGAAAGCATATGCGCCATTGTATTGTATTTAAAAACAAAACGTATGTAATTCCGTGCTAAATAAGCGTGGCTTCAGAATTTTTCACTCAATTTTATTTTCATCGTCACGTATCTTTAAAAGCGCTATACGCTTTATATTTACATATAAAAAAAAATATTAATACACTGTATAACAATGGATGTCCTATAGTCAAATTCTGTTATAACGAGATGTAATATTCATTTAAATTTTCTTAAGTTAGGCAGCCATAAACAAATAGAAAATTTATTGTAACGGATAAAAACAGCTAATAATGTCTGAAGAATAATTTTCAGAATGCTGATTTACTAATTTTCGTTCACTGACTAATTTCAAAATAATACGCCTACACGTGCATGCGCAAATGAAGCTGTACGAGATAGAAAACCTTTCATATTATTTTCTTATTGAGGTAGTTTATTTAAATTTGCATATTGTGTTAAAGTTATAGAGCTTAAAAAATGGTGTTAAAATATTAGTATTCTTATCATCAGCATCTAGACCTACAAGATTACTGAGAAATAATAGGTGCTCGGCAAGGACAGCTGGTATTCATTTGGATCCCTTCCAAGAAACGTGTTAATTCTATCCTATTTGTACGAGTATCTTTCTCACCCCTTTATAGAATACTGGATGTAACAGGTTTCTTTCGTGATAATCTTTACACATCACAGACGTACATACACAACATCACGCCTTTTCCCGATAGGGGTAGGCAGTAACATCACATACTTTAAATAAATAATCTAGTGCACAATATTTCGTATTATTTTAGTGTTATTTTATAAATGTAAAAAAACATGTAATACTCTGTTGGGTGATTTTATATTAAGAAACAAATATAAAATTATCCATAAATAAACAAATTAGCAAAACAAAAATGTTAACAGTAAATTTCTTGTACTAAATGTTCATGAAAAAACTAAATGAAATGGAGACCAGGTGGAAGAATATTTAAAATATTCGGCTTCCGTAAATTAAACCTTAATGCCAGAGTCGGTAGGAACTATGTTACGTTAACTCTTCTATTAATGTCACAAAAAGGGTTAATTAAATGTTTTGGGTAACTATTGTTAGTTCCAGCAGTTCATAGGTAACATCTCGCTGTCCGAACGAATTTCACTTTTATCCTAATTATCAAATGAATTTCCCAACATTCCTAATGGCAACATTAACAAAACCAGATGCGAGAAGATCTGGATACAATTCAATTTAGAGGCAATTTAGTTCATACTCGTATGCGTATGTTAAGTAACCCTTTCTCGATATACTATTTATCTCCGTTTACATAGATTTGATTA
>JAPMAF010000034.1:0-23508 GCA_026537445.1 Silvatares holzenthali | reverse complement strand
CCAGATGCCTGTAGTAAGAGCTCTGCGACTATTCAATGAGTTACCTAGAGAAGTGGACATTTTCCAGTTGCCCTTAGTTCAACTGGTCAATACTTTTTCTCTGTTGGCTAGATAGCCTGTTATTCTACAAAATTATTCTTATAATTGTATTGGCGTTATACACTGAATAAATAAATAAATTAATTAATAATAATACAGTAATAAATGCAGTATGAAAGACGTTAGAACACATTTTTTCCTCTCATATATTCTCTTACCCATTGTTCAATTGCTTTAGATATGCTTTCAAGAATGTGTAAAAAAATTTATAAGAATTTCGTATTTCATGTAATGCCAAAATTTGTTATTGTTTGTGACTCGGGACTGAAACATTCAGCTTGCTATAACCAATACTCGTCAATAAGCGATGAATAAAGTGTTATTATGTAGGCACATATAATTATGGCGAAATTTCTAATCGGAAAACAAATGATGGTGATTTTGAAGCGACTGGTCCAATAGCGTTGAATTAACCTTTTAGGTATATGGACAATTTCTACTGCTGGTGAATTCAAATCCAAACTACATTTTTCATACCTCCTAGATAACAATTAGTTTTTGTGCTGTTGCACATTATGTTAGTGTTTATTTTATTTATTTATAACAATTTTACAATCAATTATTAAGCGATTGTGTACAACTTAAAAAAAAAGGAAAAATATTTATTTATTTATATTACAAGTGATGGAATTTTAAATGACAAATATTATTTTGAAGGTGAAAAATAAATGAACATTTAATAAAAAACATGTTTGTATGTTAGCTTTGCTTCTATGAAATAAGAACCATCTTTGGTTTGGAGCACCTAAATATCTAAAAAAAATCTGGCTGCAGAGACATGCTGTTGATGTAATGAATAATTTAGCTCTCACAAATGCCCTTCAGCCATTGAAGGAATGGTTGTGATGATCTGTCTGTTGTACTGATGTTTTTTTGGGAGATGCTCTCAGGAACTGGCAACATTGATTCCTTGGCCTGCCGTGTTTAGTTGAACCATGTGATATAAATAAATTCTTTATTCTGTATCAAGGGAGGGGTGTGCAATCCTACTTGTTATATAATAAATTTGTTACAAAAAATATGCAAAGCAAAACTTAAGTACAAATAAAATATGTGGATCAAGAAAATATATAAAAAAATAATAATAATTAAATGTTAAAATAATGGTAAGGCTTGATTGCCTTTGTGTTATCAGCCCTCTAGCTATCTTGCATGTCCTGAGGCTCCAGCTTGTTACAACCCCAGGCTGTCCCACTGCCGAGTTATCTGCTGAGGGGACTGCATCCACTAGACAGATGCCCGCACTCGCACCAGTTCCCTGCTTGTACTTCTCATTCTGTTTCGGAATTTAATTTTCCTGTTGTGGTGAAGTGCAGTGAAGTAATATCCAATTGCTCATCACTACTACATAGTTCCTACTCTTTAGATAATTTTTGCGCAAGATGTAGAATGGGTTATAGAATGACTTCTATTATGTATATTTTTTTCCGTCCCTTAAAGACCCCTGTTAATTCTACCCTATTTTTAGGTTTCCCACTTCGTGTATAGTGTCTTAGGATGTTATAGTTTAGCTCTGGCAGTGGCTTCTATGCAAGAGTTAAATAAAAAACCACATTCGAACCTACAGGAGGTTTAGTCACTATCAACTTAATGAGAATGTAAGAAATTCATCAAATTCAAAATATACACTCAATTTTGCTCGTTAAATCCGAGAAGTCCAACTGAATATCTAAATGTACAAAATCTTTTTTCCGTATTTTTCTTTTTCATTCTGTTGTCTGCTGAAAATCACGAAATATTTTACATTTGTATTATTGATGATTTGACAAACATACCTAGTAAAATTCTAATCCAGAAGATAAAATTAAATTTGGAAAGGACTACTTAAGTGGATGATGCTCATCCAAATAACCCTTAGAGTTCAGTTGGAACCCGATTAATTAAAATTGAATTATCCGGATGGAATAAAAAATAAGTATAGATATCAAATATTTATCATCTTTGTTTAGATGCTCGGTTGACGAGTGATCCCTAGCATGATCAATGATCGCTTATAAAATATAACTGAGTACTAAGAGTGGGATATACATGGGCCACAAACTCCTGTTATTCAGACAGATGCGTAAGTAAGGTGAAGGGAAGATAAAATAAAATAACTTCAACTATCAGTGATGTATGGGGTTCTGCTGGACTATCGTCATCTTTCCACAATCGAGTTTTTGTAATAAAAATAATACAGATATGATCAAATTAGCACTTGGTAAATCTTGGTGGCGGGCAGCAGTGACATCAGTGTCTATAGCAGACGTAACTAAAATGATTTCAGGGCAGTTGGTTTCACTGTTGGAACAACTTCAACGATTCTTGACAACGAAAGAAAAAAAATATATTGTATTTCAAAGAATGTTATTAAGCCACGGGTTGATGCTATGACAAGATGAAATCATAGATATGGAAAGGGAACTAGATAACAGATAACTATGATCTTTCTGGCTAAGGGTTGTGCGTATAGCTAACTATTTTCCCGCGTCAAAAATACATTCTTTGGAAAAATAGTTTGATTCTGCCAGGGTTCATGTAAGCTGGATTAATAATTTTAATATTTACTGTATTAAACATTTACTGACCTTAATTTTATTTCAAAACAAATTTTCACATAGAATGTAATTATATTCATATCTAATAAGATTTTAATTTTGTTTAGACAAGATTTTTTGATAAAATTAATATTTGTGAGTAAAGGCGTTATCATATTTGAGAGTGAAATGTGAATTTTATTATTTTCTTTTATTAATGTAAATTGCATTTATGCATTATATGTATGTCGCGATTGTGCAATGCTTAAGTAAGGTCACTTCTTGCTGATATATGAGACAACTTGCTCTAGATGAAAAGTAAAATTGAACTTTTAGTATCTAATTTATGAACTTTGAAATATTATATTAAAAGTATTGATATTATAATGATACTTTTGCTCTAAATGGATAAATTTTACAAAAATTATCTGTTATTTTGAAAAATCTCATAATAAAAACACGGTATTGTTGTTTTCTCAGGCTTACTGTATTTAAAAAAGTTATGTGACTGCCAATTACTTATATGCAGTTGACATATACGGTGCATAAGCATTAATAAATAACTTTCCGTTCACAAGTTAAAGGCTTTTGGTTAGTCATATTGTATTGTGACACTTTGTTTGCCAATATTTCTTTGAATGACTGATTTTTCACGCAGACAGACTCTCCCTGAAGATGGACACTGCATTGTGATCTGAAACGTTGGCAAACAAAATGTCACAACACGACATAACTGCCCAAAAATCTTTGACTTGCAAATCTTTTCATCGTGAAAGCCTACCACAATATTTAATATTTTATTCTTTTTAATGTGAATCTTTACGAGGTTTAAAAGAATATGACGCCTTCCTTGCTTTTTCGAATTCCGCATATCACCTTTGGGTGGTGAAGACATGCATCAGCTTTGCCTCCTGTACATGAGAATTATAGTGTAAAACAAATAAATTTTTTTTCTTTGCAATAATCTCAATTTTTTAATACCGTCAGTTTAGGTTCTTTCCACTTGAAGGAATTCAAGTCTTGAGACTTAATACTGCAATGGCATGTATATTGGTTTACCCGATACCATTTTAATAAGACTAGTCGGTCCGCGGCATGCTTACTATACAATGAAAAAAAAACATGTATCACCTCATATCTACGCAATATTCATTGGCTTCCATGTTCAGCAAGAATTTAGTACAAAATATGCCTCTTCTCCTTCAAGGCGCTTACGGGTACAGCACCACTTTATATCTCAGAACTTTGTAAACTAAATACTCAGCGGTAAAGATTACACTGAGATATCACGCTCGGACGCATTGAACAAAGTCGTCATTCTGTCATGCACTACTACCATAAAGCCTTTAAAGTGGTTGGTCCTCTCCTGTGGAATACCATCTTCCATTAGAAATGCCTCGAGCATAACCCAATATCGACGGCTTCTGAAAACGCATTACTATATATGCTTATATGGAGAATCCACTCTATCTTTACCAATGTCTAATAACAACTAGTATCCATGAAATAAGTATCCTGTAGATATTTTCCATTTTGCACAAATGATAACTGTTATTTTATGTACTAGTACTACCTTATTTTATCAATTTGAGCGCCGTTGTGGTGGACTATGTATAAAAAATGGCACTGATAAATGTATATTATTATTATTTTCAAAATAAATAATCAACACAGCTGTTAGATTATTTATTTTTTAAATTGTTTTACAAACATTATTATTGTTAACTTATTTTGTTAAAAATAAGAAATTTTTTAAGCTCTTCTAAATTAATTTATAAATATTTATAATATGTACTATGCAGGCAATATTAAGATTTTGTTGTAATTTTTTCTAGTGTCCCACAACAACTATCAGGGCCCTGATGTCCCGATGGCCTCCAGCAAGGAGCAGACCCTGCTGTGGCAGCAGGGATCCTACCTGGCTGATTCAGGCATCCATTCAGGGGCTGCCACGCAGGTGCCCTCCCTCTCGGGCAAGGAGGATGACGAAATGGAGGGGGATCAGCTCATGTTTGATCTTGATCAGGGGTTCACTCAGGGCTTTACCCAAGATCAAGTGGATGGTGAGTACAATATTTTCTTTCCTAATACTCTTCTTGCATGTCAAATAAATAAAAATTCCAAAAATGTAGCCAAATACATAATCTGATAATAGGGAAAGGGTTTTCGATAAAACTTTGATTAAGTTTAAGATTTTTCTCCCTTTGAATCTGTCAATGAATTCATCCGGTCTCTGTAACCTAAAGCTATGGCACGATCCATCGAATGAAATAATAAATTTGATGACTGCGCTACAAGCAATTCAGTGAATTTATTAGACTAAAATAACTGTGATAATATTGCACATTTACTTTAGTAAGCCTTATGTATGCTGTATATACGAATAATTTTTACCTATTATTGTTTACATATTGGAAGCTTTCCTTACATTCCAGACATGAACCAGCAATTGTCGCAGACTCGTTCACAGCGTGTCCGTGCTGCCATGTTCCCAGAAACATTGGAGGAGGGAATCGAAATTCCTTCTACACAATTCGATCCTGCTCAACCCACAGCAGTGCAGCGTTTGGCTGAGCCCAGCCAGATGCTGAAGCACGCTGTTGTTAATCTTATCAACTATCAGGATGATGCTGATCTTGCCACACGGTATTTATTATTATTTATTTGCGGATAATATATTAAGTGCTATTTTCTTATAAAGTAATATAAAAACTACTCGAGTGCATAGTATGATGTCATTAGAGATTTTCTCATGGCAATAAGCTCACACTTGTCGCATACATTTAAATAATACATTTAGCATTGAAATAAATATAGTGAAAATATCAGTATTTTCTCTTATATTTGTGAAGATTTTAGATTTCCAGATTGTTACTATAGAAATATAGAATACTTAACAATGTATGTTTTATCCTAGGGCTATCCCTGAGTTGATTAAGTTGTTGAACGATGAGGACCAAGTTGTAGTGTCCCAGGCAGCCATGATGGTCCACCAGCTATCCAAGAAGGAAGCATCCCGTCATGCCATTATGAACTCTCCTCAGATGGTGGCGGCTTTAGTGCGCGCCATTTCCAACAGTAACGATTTAGAGACCACCAAGGGAGCCGTGGGCACACTGCACAACCTCTCACACCATCGTCAGGGCTTATTGGCTATCTTCAAGAGTGGAGGGATCCCCGCCCTGGTCAAATTGCTGAGCTCTCCTGTCGAATCTGTTCTCTTCTACGCGATTACGACTCTGCACAATCTCCTTCTGCACCAGGATGGCTCCAAAATGGCTGTGCGCCTTGCTGGTGGATTGCAGAAGATGGTTGCTCTGCTGCAGCGCAACAATGTGAAGTTCCTCGCTATTGTGACTGATTGTCTTCAGATTTTGGCATATGGAAATCAAGAATCGAAGCTCATCATTCTGGCTTCTCAAGGGCCCATCGAACTTGTGCGCATTATGCGCTCTTACGACTACGAGAAGCTTTTGTGGACAACATCTCGTGTATTGAAGGTAGGAATACATTATTGAGTCGGTTTATATATTATGTATATTTCATCGTAAATGAAGGGATTAACATAGTTGGGGTGCATTTCTAAATAAATCTGGTTCAAATGTGTGTGATTATGTATCTTCTTTAAAATGTATTTTACAGGTTCTGTCAGTCTGCTCATCGAATAAGCCGGCTATTGTTGAAGCTGGTGGGATGCAGGCTTTGGCCATGCATCTTGGAAATCCAAGTGGACGACTTGTGCAGAATTGTCTCTGGACTCTTCGCAATTTGTCTGATGCCGGAACCAAGGTGGATGGCTTGGAAGGTTTGCTACAGAGTCTTGTGCAGGTGTTGGCTTCAACTGATGTGAATATTGTCACATGTGCCGCCGGAATCTTGTCCAATTTGACCTGCAACAATCAACGCAATAAGGTCACAGTTTGCCAGGTAAGTTTAACCATGTCATCATACCGAAATCAATTTCTTTTCATTTGTGTTGTACCTGATTTAGAATAATGAAATCTTTTTCATTTTTAGGTCGGAGGTGTGGATGCTCTCGTACGCACCATTGTGAATGCTGGTGATCGTGAGGAGATAACTGAACCAGCTGTGTGTGCTCTGCGTCATCTCACATCTCGTCATGTCGAATCTGAAATGGCTCAGAATGGTGTACGACTCAATTACGGATTGCAGGTAACATTATCAAAAAATCATTCATCATACCGATCGTAAACAAAAAATAATACTAAATTCATTTTACCATTTACTGTTTCAGGTGATTGTTAAGCTGTTGCACCCACCATCTCGTTGGCCATTAGTGAAAGCTGTGATCGGATTAATCCGTAATTTGGCACTGTGTCCTGCTAATCATGCCCCTCTCAGAGAGCATGGGGCCATTCATCATCTTGTACGGCTACTGATGCGAGCCTTCCAGGATACACAACGTGTTACTGGAAGGGTAAGTTTCCCTTCTCTTTCGCCAGCATTGAACCTTGCAAAATCTCCGTAGCTTAAAATATGTATCGATAATATAATTGATTAGTATAAAATTGTATTATTTTATTCCAGCGTACTTCTGTATCGAGCGCAGGTGGTTCTGTGACTGGCGGCGCTGGAGGAGCTTATGCTGATGGTGTCCGTATGGAAGAAATAGTGGAAGGAGCGGTCGGTGCTCTACATATTCTAGCACGAGAGTCACACAATCGCGCTCTGATACGCCAACAGAATGTTGTGCCTATCTTTGTTCAACTGCTATTCAATGAGATTGAAAATATACAGGTAAGTATTTGAAATTTATAAAATGAATTCTATTCTAAATCATCTATTTTATGGGGTTTAAACAAGTTAGCATATTTGATATAGTGTAATACTTTCGTGTAATACTTTCAGCGTGTAGCCGCTGGAGTTCTCTGCGAATTGGCAGCTGACAAAGAAGGGGCCGAGCTGATTGAACAGGAAGGCGCGACCGCTCCTCTCACGGAGTTGCTACATTCGCGTAATGAGGGTGTCGCCACATACGCAGCCGCCGTGCTGTTCCGCATGTCCGAAGACAAACCGCACGATTACAAAAAGCGTCTGTCCATGGAGCTGACCAACTCTCTATTCCGAGAGGATCAGCACATGTGGGCTAATGACCTCACCATGGCTCCCGATTTACAGGTAAACTGATGTACAAATCGATTAATGGGAGACCCTGAATTTTTGCACAAAGCAGAGAAAAAATCGCTTCTTGTTGCAGTTTTCATGTATTTTAACTACTCACTATAATTGACAAGAGTAGTGGATTCTAATGTTATTCACGCTTTCCCAAATGCTTTTCATCATATCATTAGTCCTAAGTAATATTTGTCACCAAGAACATAATATATCTAGAGAACAGATACCAAATACGTCTGAATGCATGTATTACAAAGATCATTTATATGATTGAGACTTATGGGTGGGTCTTAATTCATTTTGAAGTTTATCTTTGATGCGATGCAAATATTTTCTTTGTGAGATATATACAGGAAATAAAATAGAGAAATATTCACAATTCATTTTCTCATTTCAATTTTAAATTAAAAATTAAAAAAATTAATGTCATTATTTTATTGTATTTCTGCATTCGTACTATCGTCATAACCATAATCCAAAATTAAAAAATACATGTTGAATGACAGATTTAGTTATATTAGGTAATCTACATTTTACTTGTCGATCCGGATCCATTTATTCATTGTGTTTTATTGTTTACGGAATAGTATGGGAGAGTTTAATATATTATATAGCTGCTTTATCTTGTGTGAAAATCTCAGAGTCTCTCGTTAATCAGTCTGTATATTCAATGTACAATGTTAATTGTCGTTCATTATAAAGTGTTAAATTGTCTAGGCAGCGGTGGATGCCAATCATTCATCACTCTCCTGTTGCTGTTTGTTGGTTGTTGTAAATGCATTATACTCCATATAAAAATAATTCATGATACATATAACGTTTCTATTCGATGTTTTAGTCGAAACCCATTTGATCTGTTTTCAATTTATCGGAAGAGTTATTATTCTTTATTTGGGTTGGGACTATTCCAAAACAGTTTGGTTTCTGTAATTTTAATTTTGAGATCAATAAAAATGTATTATTTTGAAGATTATTCTAATTCTAAAAGATTAACAAACTTGTCGCTTTTGCCAAACCTTAATCTCTTATATCTTATACTTACAATTTTGCATTCATCAACATGTAAGAAAGTTGAGTTACATGTGAGTGCCAGTTAAGCGCTTATCTTTTAAATTCCTGTCAAAATTATTTTGTTCTGGTCTTTTGAGAATCCAAATTCTCTTGTAATTTTTCCAAATACTTCCTGTGAGTCAGAAAGCATGCTTTTTTTTAAATATTTACTATTAATGTATGTTTTTAAGGATTTTTTTTCATTATTTCTTTTATTTGCTCAATTCAGTTGTTTATCCTGGTCTGGTATTTGTTCTCAAGAGGAGATTTATTTATTTATCTTTTTTTGGAGTGTTTTGTCTTCAAGGGAATTAAATGCCAGCACCGTAAGAAAGTGTGATTTAACATTCCATTATTTGATATTGTTTGCTTTTATCACATTCTGCACATTGTTTTTAAACACGCTTGAATTTATCCTCCATGTTCACTTCATCATTATTAAGATTAATTTCTGCTTAGCATCTGTTGTTTTTATTTGAATTTCACACATAGACCAAATTAATTATCATCCAATCTTAAATCACACTTTGAATATAATTTTTCTCCTTATTTTGTCAGTAGAAGAGTGTGTTTTTGTGTTTTTTGTTGGTTTAGTATTATTTCACCTGTTTTACAAACTAGGATATGCTGGGAGCTGAACAGGGTTACGAAGGTCTATACGGGTCGCGCCAACCGTTTCACCAGCAAGGTAATATTGCCACATGAGACTGCACGCAGACATGTGCCATTCCATTATACACACACATTGTTCACCTCTTTATGTCTTCACACGCTTCATACATCCCTTTTAACATATCCGACATTCATCCAAAGTATTTTTCTTTTCTGCTAATTCATAAATACAATTACAAAGACTTCATGATCGTTTGTATTGTTGCTATTTTAAAAGGGATATCTTTCATTCAATAGGGTGAGGGTGTATAGTATGCGTTGAAAGATAACATTTTGATTATTGATAATTATCATTGTTTTATGTGCTGGAAAATGCACTCAACATTTTTATTTATAATGTTAATGCTACAAATGGCAATTGAAAATTTTATATGCATTTTCAGTTAGCAAAACAGTTAAATAATAATGTTTGGTGTATTTTATTTGGATCTTCATTCTTGATTCTGAAGTTTTAAATATTGTTGAACCATTTTATCTTTATAATCTAGTAGTAGGGTATTTATTAAAATTTAGTTATTCAAAAAAAAATTAACAAAATTTAAAACTTCATTTAATAAATCACCAACACTTGTTGCTTTGTACACACTGTATAACTTATTAATAATTTCATTAGAAACATATTAGATAAAAAAATAACTCGTTTTCATTAACATCAAAAGATAATGTATTCATAAATCCTTTTAATAAAATTTTATGTTAGTCTATTATTTTTCTATAAAGCGACATGTTTTTATTTAAATAAAAAATGATTGTGACTTTCACAGACAAAATATTATAGTATGGGGCTACCTAATTCCGTTTTGAAGTAAAGAAAATAAATTATATTCCTAATATTCCACTTCACAATGAAATTAACGTAATACAGTACTCTTTTGGCAATTCGGCAGATATCAGATTAGGGCACTGACAGATTACCGAAAACATTGGATTGCTCTAAAATCACTAATATGTGCACATTAATAACCCATTTGAATTTAATTCAATATAGTACACACAATAATGTATTAAATACACAAAATAATTAATACTGTAGTAAAGAAAAGTTAAATTAATTTTTATGTTTTGTATGGATAACCTACATTATACTTTTGAAGTAGAAGACAATTATTTATCATATGTAAAAACATTGGACATTGGTAGGGCCAGGAAGGTAAGTGCCAGATTACCTAGAGAGTACTATATATCGAATTTTTATTGTCTAAATTTTAACTGATACAACACTAATGGACCTCATCGCATGTATTCAATATATTTGTTTATATTATTATGACGCTCATTGCCTCTTCAGTTTTAAAAATTTCTAGTGAGAATTCCTTTACATATGCAATTCATCAATTGTGTATCCATTATTGTGACACCATTATATCAGTTGTTTTTTTGCTGCAAAAGTGTGTATTGGAAATCCTTCTCACACATCATTTTCATATTTAGAATGGAACTGATTTTTTCTGAAATAAGCAATAATTTTCAGTTACTGGAATTAAAGAATATTAGTAACGTTGCAAATGTTTATGCAATCAGGTATCTTTATTAAGGTGTATTTAGTGTTTAAAAATTCAATTTAAAATTATGTTAAAATGCGTCGCATAGAAATGGTGGAATAAATTTTATCTAATTCAAATAAATTCATTCAAATGAATAAAACAATAAATAATGAACTCTCTTTGGGATGACACACATTTTTCTATTATTTTATTCTTCGACATGCTTTTGATGTTGTGGAAAAAAATATATTTGTCTTTGTACCAATATTATTACTTTATTAGCTGGGAATATTAAAAATGTCAAATATGTATTAAATGAAGGTAATGTATTGAAGTATAGAAGTGGTTGTTTATTCTTAAATGATTGTTATTCAGAAGAGCAAATTATATAGAAATATTGCTTTTATTTAGTTATTTGTGAATATGTTGAATGTACTGTGGTGGTTGGTACTAATACTTAACATTTTCTCATTCTAATCTTTTCATGCAGCTTAACCAGGGACCCATGTACCACTAAAACTCCAGGTGATGTGATGCCTCCACTTACTAAACATGCCCATTCTCTAATTCTCTCCTGTCTTGTTAATAACAGTTGAATGCTTTATAATAATTCTTTGATTTGTTAAATTATCAACAAAACCAAAATAAATTATCTTATGACACTGCAACATTGAAACCCTAACATCCGAAATCTTTTGGAATGCTCTTCCAACACGCCTGGATATGTGTACTAATTTGATAAACAGTAGTCTACATAGCTAGGCATGACCCAAATTGTCATATTTATCTGAAATCTGTGATTTTTTTTCAAATATAAATTGGGACCTATTAGGACTGTATTTCAGGGTGTTAAAAGACATTATCACTGTAGCGCCCTAAAATATTAGTTATTTCTTGTTAAGTAGTGCATATATTGGGGGTAAATTAATTTTGGTAACTTTTTTTGATAAAATATATTTTATTCAAAGTATTGTTCTTCGTTAGCTGCAACTTTTCTCCATCTTTCAGGCGGTATATGGATTTCGTGTTGAAAAAATTTCTAGTCTTGAGACGATACACAAATCGACCCCATGTTTGGCTTATTTGTAAGAATTGAAGTGCTACTTGGCCAGACCATGAGTCATCGACCGGAACAAGTGGTAGTCGAAAGGAGCAATGTCTAGTGAATCCGGCGGGTTGTGTAGGACAACCATTGAAGCGCCTCCAAAGTTTCTTTGATGACTTTTACCACATGTGGTTGAACATTGTCATGCTGAAAGATCACTTTGTTATGTCTTTTGGCATATTGGAGGCGTTTAAGCTTCAAAGCTCAATTGCATCAAATGTTGGTAACATTACCCAGTGATTTATTAATTTATTGATGGTTTTGTTTGGCTGGAGTAGCTTATAGTAGATCACTCCAAGCTGATCCCGTCAGATGTACAGCATTAGCTTCTTGCCATGAATATTCAGTTAGACTGTTGAAGTTGATGCCTGACCGGGTTTACCCCATGATTTTCGGTGCTTTGGGTTGTCGTAGTGGATTCACTTTTCATCCCGTCACGATTCGATGCAAAAAAACCTTCCAATTTTGTCTTTTCAGTTGTTAACTTTAAACATTAAAAAAAAGGTTTGACATTTTTTCCTTGCGTTCATATGGTTTTCCTTGTTTTGCACCATACCCCATGGCCTTGAGATAATTTGAAATCGGTTATTAAATTACTTGCAAGGTTTCAGCGAGTTTCTTTTGAGTTTCACATGGATCTTGGACCAATAACGCCTCTAATTATGCATCTTCAAACTTTACTGGCCTCCCTTCGCGTTCTCTGCCGCTGAAGTCAAAATCGCTACTTTTGAAATGCCGGAACCAGTACTCACTTGTTTTTATTGATGAGCATGTTCCCCATATGCATCACACAGCAAGCGATGTCCATCAGCTGCACTTTTCTTCAAATCAAAGCAAAAAAATCACTTCCCACAAATTGTGTTTATAAAGGTTGGCACGGTTTGAGCACAAAGAAAGTATGTTCAGCGAAATGACATTTACTGATTTTTAGAGGGAAATAATGACATTAATATAGGTACAAGATGGTCTGATGCAATTTAATCCTAGTTACACCATCTTTTATAAATTCCTCAAAACTACGTTTTGTATATATCATGAGTATATTTTGAATGTTTCAATAATGTTATATTTTATTAAAATTAGGCTATGAGCAGATACCAATAGACTCCATGCAGGGATTGGAGATTGGCGGCGGATTCGGCATGGACATGGATGTGGGGGATGAGGGAGGCACAGGCGCTGGGGAGTTATCCTTCCCGGAGCCCCCTTCTGACAACAACCAGGTGGCCGCTTGGTACGACACCGACCTCTAGATCCTCGCCTTCGCACCACCTATGCTAGACCCACCCACCTCCGCCAACAATCTTCACCAGCCTTCATGTAGCTTATAATTTGTGATAGTTTAAAACTTTATATCATTTTTATTATTTGTTCGTCTTATTTCGACATAATTTTTTTTATCTTGAATTAAGTTTTTAGGAAATTTACTGGAAGTTCCATAATAATACAACCTTTTAATTGTTTTTATAGTGGCGATTATTTAATTTTGTCATAAGCCATTGTCTGTCCATTATTAGAACACTTACTTCTTGTTCATTTATTTTTAATTTTGGGCGTTTAAATATTTGTCACTAAAATGAACCATTCTGACTTCAAAAACATGCACATTCATTTACCATTTCAATCAAAGGTGTCCTTTCCATAGAAGTCCACAAGCCGATATTGCTCAGATATATTTAATATTATAAAATATATCAATGTTAATATTAAAATATTGAATATTTCTCGAGATTAATCTTAGCTTTTGGGATTCTATGGAAAGAACATCACTGATATCAATCAAGTAATGTTAAAAGATTTATCACTATAAAAATATTATACAAATTAGTTTATTTTTATGTTGATTAATGATTATGTTTTTATTAATTTGTCATATTGTATCAATATATGATATGTGCTTTTATAATGATTTATACATTTTTATTTGACAAAATATATAATAAAAAGTTTTAACTCTTAAATGCATACTGTACAACTAAGACAAAACAACGAGCAGTGTTGTTTGTCAACATATCGATAAAAGTGAAATATAAATGTATGTTCTATACTT
The DNA here is from genome assembly GCA_026537445.1 of Silvatares holzenthali. Classification (NCBI taxonomy): domain Eukaryota; kingdom Metazoa; phylum Arthropoda; class Insecta; order Trichoptera; family Pisuliidae; genus Silvatares; species Silvatares holzenthali. The sequence goes on along the minus strand of JAPMAF010000034.1, from coordinate 9,396 downwards.
TTATGGTTGTTTGGTTATTTCTATTAGCAACTGTGCTAATGGTTTTAATGGTCTTGCGATATTAACATATTTTTCTTTTTTCCTGTGACAATAAGCATTTTTGAATTCAGACAAAATGCATTTAAGGGTTAAGCACTGTCTAGCACAGTTTAAATTGATATGGAAACATACATATTTTAAATTTCAGTGAAATTGAGAAAACATCTATAATCTCAAGTAATTTTTTTATGTACTTATTTGGATGACTTATGAGCTTTTTAAAGTCTGTTTAAATTCAATAGATGGGAAACGTGTGGATTTATCATTTCACAAATTGCCAATTTTAAAGTCGATAATATAGCACGTGCATTTATTTAATTATATTTAAATTATTTCCATTTATTGAATCAAGTAGGAATGTATGTGTGTTAAGGTGTTTGCCATATCGGAGTATGAATAAGTAAAAACCACATCAGTATGTATTTTAAAAATCAAGAGCTTATTATAATTATTATAAATGGTAATGTTTTTTTTAAACTATATTATTGATAAATTTAGGCCAATAGTGATAATGATGTAGATGTAATTTGATAGGTATACTTTATTATTATTGACTTTGTGTATATGACGATTTTTGTCATGTTTTTTTAATCAGTAATGATAATTCACGATTTTGTAATATTAAATTATGAATACGATGAAGCAGCTGTAATGATCGTTCTTTCAGATAAATGAGTAATGTTAGATGATGATGACATGGAGACCTCAGAATGTGAGGAGACCAATTACCCTTGTCGCTTAACTGGCTAACAAATGACACATTGATTATTCCATTTACTTGTTCTGTATTCTCAAAATTTGCACACGGTGGAAGGAGGTCTGCTAACCCAGTGCTTGTGTCAGGTGGAAATAATGAACACATCCCTGAGCCAAACTGGCAGTTTGGAAAATGAAACGAGCAATTGATAAAGGTAGCAGGTTAGTTTTATGAATAATGAATCAATTATCCGAGAATGTGTGCAGATACAATAGCAAAATAATTTATAAGAGGTCTCCTTGAGTTCTTAAACATTCATGTTGGATATTCTATAGTTAAGTATTATACATTACGTGCATATTTAGTTGAACTGTTTGTATCCCATGAGATTACAAGCTGGATGGAGAACATTAATGGGAAATACGACATAACTAAGAATAGAACAATGACATTGTTTAATAGTTAGCATAAGAGGTATAATTGTTTCGATGGTTTTCAAAACAATTTATTACCCCAAAAATCTTTGTAACAGATCAAAACATTGCACAAAACAAAGGTTAAATTATACCTTTTTTCTTTGAGTTTGTGACGTAAATAAGATGCACTGATAAAGTTAAGTACGTAATTTGAAAATAATGCACTTTCATAGTATAAATATTTTCTATGATTATTTCAATACTTTTTTTCTACTTTCGATAATTTAATATGTAAACCACAGCATGTCTCGATGTATTCATTATCTACCTTACTATACTCTTTCCGTTGGACTATGTATGAGTAATATGATCGTAGAACTATTGTTTAAAATTTGACTTTACGATGTATACTACAGTGGATTGATAAGATTAAAACTATTGAATTAGTGAAATTGTGTTATCATTTCATTCCACCCATCCCATTGAACCGTAATACTAAAATTAAAAATAATGAGATATGATGTGCATTATGTCATGTTGTTCAATAACGGTAGGCAGAGAGGGCAGAATGCTACTTGTCACTATTCTGACAAACATTTCTCATTTTCTCTGTGTTCATGTATCTTCATTAAGGTCTTCACAGTATATCTGTGTATATCTGTTTTAATATATAATACTTTCATTTGCTGAATCGCCCTCTTCTCGCATCTTTTATTCTGTTTGCAATTGTGAGAATTGTTTCATTTTTTCAGTTATTTTCATTTACATATTCTATCGCTTATAGCAGTATGTATTATTGATTGTATCTCTGCAGCATTTATCCTGCTTATATTATGATTTGATATCACATATGCCTCTTTTACATTTGATAGTTGTTTGAAGAAACACATTTGGATGAAGATACATGTTAACAAAATGGATATGTGGTTAAAATACTGATGCTAAATTGTAATAAATAAGCTTTCATCACACTTCTTCAATTGATCAATCAAGATTTTGTTTTATCAGCTCCTCCATATACTTTGTGTTTGCATTTGAACTTTCACATTTATCTTAACGAGTACTCTTTGGTATACTAGATGCTCTAGAGAAAAATGATATTGTGCTTTAATAATCAATATTAGATTAATTTAAGGGGGGAATGATTGTTACTAACCACTGTTAATTTAATACCATCACATGCTTCAACCATGTTTATTCATAATATATCCTTTTGTAATCTTCCTACACTCCTAAATTCATGACAGATCCTCCACTTTTCAAAATTAGGATCGGTGCTGCAAGTACTATTAAAATATAATATTTGCAGCGCCCTTGAGGTGATTTTTCATGAAAACGGCGAAGTTATCCGCGTTAATGATAATACATTCAGACTGTGAAAGACTTACAATATTAAGAGGGAATATATTTTATAAATGACCTGAGGTCTTTGAGAATCTTCGTCAGTTAATACATATTTTTTAACATTATTTTTCGTGACATCTCATTTATCTGTTACAGACCTTAAATTTATGCATTTATCTAGAGATGTACAACGTATTTATTATGTTAATACAAAATATTAATTTCTTATCAAAAAAAATTAAATAAGAAGTAAATTGTCAATAAATGTTACAGGAAATCGAATAGTTTGTCATAGATGTTACAGGAGTAGAAGGGCTGCAATCATTATTACAATATTGCCTGGAAACGGTGGGTACTCTTGTTCCGCCCACAATGTAAGACCACTCAGACGGTAGCTACCAGTCAGGAGTCAGGTCACAACACACAAGCCGGGTCACAATGCCAATTGTTTCCAAGAACCCCACCGGAATCAGGATTCAAAGTTTCGCCAGCGTGAATTGGCTTCACATTCTCCCTTCTCGGGGGGATTACTGCTCGTACGTTACATTTCTGTGTGTAACTCCTGTTAGCATATTCGCTTATCGACTTGTCGTTTTCGGTAGAGACTACGACATAGAACTATATCTACGAGTTTGTTTATGAAATAGAAATTGTTTATTGAAAATAATAATATACATAATTTAAAGTTAATATTCACTATTATAGAATGAAAACATCTCCGAAGTGTTAATATGTTTAATGCTTAGCAGGCATCATTATTACGTTATTCTGTGTAACTCGTAAAATGGTATGTAAGACGCTTCTTGTTTTTGATTGCAAATAATAATGAATTAAAGTTATGGAAATAAAGTAGTGGAATGTGTTATGGATATACCTTGGGGGATCGTAAATGCTCCCACAATTACTCACGTGATTTATCTGTCTGTAATCAAAATGTTATTTTAAATAGGTATCAGAGCTTACGATAAAAAGTGCTGTAGTACTCGTACATGGACAGAAGCAACGGAGATCTTATGTTAATGAAAATCGAACATAATGGACGAAAAATATGTATAAACAAAAGTATGTACTTAAGAGCCAAGGGAAAATATACTTCGAATGTACGAATTCAAAAACACATTCAAACCTTTTTGCGGATAAACTGTGCAAACGTTTACTCGTCACTACACTTTATTTTGTTTGCTAATATGCTTGCTTAACTACTCTACGCAAAAAGGGTACTTGACTAATTACGAATCCGTCAGAACAGGAGGTAAGGGCTACCTAAATGCTATTCAAATCTTGGTCTAATATGAGAAAGAAATGCATTAAACATAGGAAAAAATATCCAGCGACAATTTATCGGCAGTGTCCATATATTTGTGCAATTCTGTATTAAATTATTCATACCGAACTATAAAATTATCTCTAATATCGACTAGTCGAAAATTGAATTTGTTTGCGGATTTCGTCAGCGAATTTGTTACAGTAACGACACTTTGTATGGTCCCCATTGTCAAGCGGTGTCAATTATTACTATTATCGGCAAATAGCAGAGCCTGAATAATTGGCTCGACGGCACAGTAATGATCATTCAGGTGGTGTGTCGCGCTCGGTATGCCGGGGCGCCAATATGCATTGTTGTGAATCGCTAATGGCCGCCTTGCTCCAGTGGTTTTCCTCTCCTAGTGACTGATACAATAACATCGACACCCTATTGGTCCCATGCACTGCTGCTTCTGCCGTTTTGTCGCTGCTAAGGGACTCGGAAAATTTACTCGTTTCCTTTAGAACCTTCGATCAAATATATATATTATAGGGTGAGTCTCAACTGTGTTGGCGATATATTTCATTTATATTACCAAGACGGGCAGTTGCACACGAGCGATGGAAACATCGTTGGACGCGTCACTTTGTGAAATGTTTGATCGCTATGGAGTATTTATGGTAATTATATCAATGTTTGAGGTAAGACGGGTTAAAAAAAAAGATCGACCTCTATATGCGAAGACAAAGAATGAGAGCACAGTTATGAGGACAATAGGTTCGTAAAACTGTGCGGGTATATGGTGGAACCTTCCTCCCTCCTCTTTAATTTTTTTAGTCGCCATAGATGTAAATATTATGAAAACAGTAAATCAGTAACTATTGCGAGATGGATGTACTGAAGTGAGCATGGCATATACTGATGTTTTAGACTGAGACCAATACTCGACAAAAACATCAACGTTACCTTTATAGTCTTAGCTCGTAGTGTGGGCTACAATATTACAAAGAGGAATTGTTGGCCCATACTTTTTGAGAACGAGCGCGGAATTGAATCAAAAAATATTGTGAGAGTTTTTAGTCCCAGCTCTTTCAAAATTTGAAGAATATAATTTTAGGACCCGGTTTAAGTAGGACGGATGCCACAATACCCATAGAGACTTGTTGAATAAAATATTATCTTTGAGGCTGATCTCACGACGGGCAAATATTCAGTGGCTTCCATGGAGCCCGGATTTTACTCTAAATAATTATTTCTGTAGGGATATTAAAGCAAAAGTCAATGAAGATAATTCGACCACATTAGACTAGTTGAAAAAAACATTGTGCGAGAAATCAACGCCATCCAAACAATTTTTTGCCATGTTTTAGAAAATATCAGCAAGTTGATGGAAGTCACATATATAAAAAAAACATTCTTTTAAGTTATCAATAATATCAATTAAAATATGTTTAGGTACGTTTCATAGATTTATTAAATCGAACATTCAAACAGCGCTTTCTGTTAACACCCACCCTGTACACTTACAATCTCTTTTACGGTATTATATACATATTTAAAATATCAATAAATCTGGTACTTAATTGAAATAGATTATTTCGGACTACTGGATACAGATTACTTCAAACGTAATAGATACTTTCTGACTAAGCATTTTACAAAACCATTGACTGACTATTTTCTGTTGCCTGTTCAAAGTTGCTTAAGATCTCCGAGACAAGCAGTGTTTTATACAAATTTAGTTTAATAAAGCAACGAGTTTAATTTTGGTATTGTAAACTGACTTATGGAAATGAAGAGGTGCATGGTTTTAACTCACATTAGGTGAACGGGCTCTTACCAAAATATCTCACCCTCCGCATATTCAAACTGGATTAATTGTAGTTTAGATTATCATTTCTCGACCGATTACCACCTAATATCTAAGCAGTAAGTAGACGTCGTGAAAGTTTTGAGCGTCACTTATTATTCATGTATTATTTAAATGATTGTTAAATATGTGCTTAACTGTATCATGGCTGAAAGATCAAGAATCAAATTGTTAATTTAGTACAGTTACATGGAGATTTGGTTTGGATGTGCATATCGTGGTGGGGGGGGGGGTGAGATCTAAAGTTTTCTTTTTAATAAAATAGAAATACGGAGAGTGGGAGTACCAATATCTTGTATCTATTATTTCCTACTAAACTGTAAGGTGCTTGTATCGTGGAAATCAATAGAGACTTGGGTAAGCTAAAATTACATGCGTGTATCCCTCCGGCCTTTATGCTACCTTATAGATAAATCTATAGATTAATATGAAAATGAAATTAATTGACTGAATACGAGTGCAAGTGTGCGATGCATTAAAATGATATCAAAAAGCTCCAGAATAATTTATTATATCATAAATTTGTTATCACACACGAATCGTTTACTGCATTGCAGAATATGTGAGGAAATACGGCTCTATTTTGTCATAGAAAAACTATTATGCAAGAGCTGCACTTTTCACGTAGATACTTACATTGATGCAAGGCAGTCCAAAAGATGCGTTCTATCAAGAACGAACGATCATTTTATTCGTCCATTGAATCCTAAGCTGAAAGAATTATTCTAATATTTGGATATGAAAATATCTTTCAGTAATAAAGGATTAGAAAAACAAATTTTCTTTTCGAAACTTTAACGATCGAAAAATCACACGAGTCTTATATTTTATTGCATGAGATTGTGCTAGAATAGGTTATGTAGGCTGTTTAAATCTGGGTTCAGGGCTGGTTACAGTTTCCGATAAATCAAATGAAATCTGTTGGGTTTATGGAGCTTGATAATAAGGAAGTGGACAGGGACATATTCCTGTGAGTATCGTCCTTCACCCACACAGTATTAGTAGGTGTATGTTTCAGTGAACCCTCAATATCCGACATTTTCTAAATTCTTACATTACTTTTATCAAGCTTCTTTTAGTAGCATTTGAATAATTTAAATATGCACAATTTTAAAATGTTCAGTATTTTTTAAGAAACAATAGTCACGAAAACCAATTGGATGACATTGAAAAAATTATTGATTCACATTTTCAGGTTTTACTGCGGTTTCATTTATAGGACGATGGAAGAACCATCTCACATAAAAATGAACGGAAAAATCTATTGAGTTATATTCTATAGAACTATGTAGAGGTGACAAGGCAATCTTCTTCATCTTCCATGAAAATATCGATAAAGCAAGCTACCATCCTCCATGGATGCTCCAATCAACTGAGAGAGCTACACAGCTGAGCACAGAGAGCTGCACAGAATCGAGGAAATCCGGACTAAATATGGCTGTTAAACTCAAGTAATTAAGAGATGTATGCCAGGATATAGTGGTGTGGAGCTCGATCCTCTCTGCCTACTCATACGGGGAAACGACGTTATCGTTTATTGTGTATTGAATTAAACTTAGTTTATAGGTCACACCAGCGATTTTTAGTAATAATTTGCAATTCAAGTTGATGTTATGTTATTCATATTTGATGTTAAGTCTTGTTTGCATTAATTGTAGATTAAGGTAAGCATTTTGGACATCGGACATCGAGAGTCCCTGTATTTGAAAAAGGGTACCAAGATTGTGCTGGTACTAGTCGTAGTATAGTTAAGTATGGCGAGTGTTGCTCCAAGGATACCATAAAGGATGTGTGCTGGTGTATTACCTTACCCTTCCAACACGCGTCAATATCTTCTGAGAAAGTTTTCTGGGCCGCGCACGCCTGGCGTAGGATTTCGCAAAAGGAGCTGCTACGTTGAACAAAATGTACATTTTCTAAGCCAACACATCAGCGATGACAAGATTGAAAAACGTGCGGGAAAAGTCTTGGATTAATGATTCAGTTATAAAGACTTGAATAAAATTAATATTTAATTCTTAATAAGATGAAATGATTTTTCCCAATTGTTAGAGGATTTTGATCACACGTAAGTTTTCAGAGATTTGATAACCAAATATGTTTCTACTCCCGCTGTTAAGTGTAGACCTCCTTCATCTCATTCTACTGCTACCAACCTGCTACTGTTCTCCTCCAACTTTCCTTTCTGCTGGTATTTCTGGAGGGTTTTTGTCCACCGTTTCTGAATTCTGTTCTTGGTCTTAATTTCATCACTTTGCATCGCTATCTGTTATCAGCTCACCTGTAGACACATCACGCCCATTATCATTTAAGATTAACAATTCAGACTGCTATATCGAGCATCGACATTTCAATGAATCATATTCTTTATAAAATGCATACATAAAAATATAATTAGAACAATCGTGTTTTCAAACGATTAGAGTTCTTTACTATGATATTTACTTGTTTGCAACAGTATTTATTTATTTATTTAACAGTACATTGTACCAAATACAAGAATAAAAGAAATAAACAAGAAAAAGAAGTAATAATAAAGAAATCACAAACAAGGAGAAAAAAGTAAATGATAGACAATAATTAATATAAAAAGCAAATATATGTAAAGTAAGGCAAAAAGGTGGTAGGAAGAGGTGGAAAAAGGAAAATACGGTTATCGAGGGATAGGGAGAGAGGGATAGGATTTATGATGATACGGAGAGATGTACATATGATGATACGGAGATGATTTACGATGATACGGAGAGATGGCATAATGCGTGATAATGGGTCATGAAATATGTCCAAAGCATTCAGTAGGTTGTTAAGAAGACGCGCAGCCCTGGTACTGGGCATGCAGGCGCCGAGGTTTGTTGAGGAATGAGGGATAGGGAAGGGAGTGTGATTTCGAGAACGGAGGTAATTTATTGGAGCATGCAGACTGAAGGTAGCGAGTACTGTTGGATTATGGATGTTACCTCTTAGCAACATAATAAAATGTTGCATGAGGTGAAAAGATCTGCGCGATTCAAGAGAATTGATAGTATGGATGTTGATAAGCAAACAATCTTTATATGTTTCAGGATGATGATTCACACTGATTCAACAATTTTTAGGTTTGTTAATGGCAAGACATTTATTTATGAAAATGAACCTTAGTACTGATAAATTGATCCAACAATTATATTATACATAGATTGTATAATTATGGGCGACAGTAAATTAGCTAATATTTTCAAATATTTTAAGTCACAAAATTGTTGTTAGAATTGCTTGATTATTCTGGACACCCTCAGGGGGCGAGAGGAGAGATAAAAAAGTTTGGCAAGTAGTTAGCGAGGGGGTGGATTTGGCGGGTCCCAAAAAGAAAAAGAAACGGGGAGGCTCTGAACACCCCGAGAACTTTTATTTAGGTTCAGCCTATCGTAAATATGTATGCCTCAGCCAAAACGACTTCTTGAAAAGTACCTGAATGTGCGACTAGGTTATTTTTCAGCAAGGTAAAAAATACTTCCAAGTTATGCTGCCTCTATATATTATGTAGGTGCTTATTATGCCGTAGCTTACCCCCCTACCCTTCCCCCTACCACGAACACAGGAAATATTATGTGTACTCCCGTCTTATAATATCACATTATAAAGCTTTCATTTCGTATGTTTACTTATTTATTAGATAAATAAATCTTGCAACAAACATTGGAAGATCCTCAATAATAATATATTTTCAATACATCAATCATGAACGGTATATTTGACCTGTAACCTATAATTTAGTTAATTCATCATTATTGTCAATTCTTACACC
>JAPMAF010000033.1:0-23513 GCA_026537445.1 Silvatares holzenthali | reverse complement strand
GGATTTATCCATGTTTCGTGACTAGAATTGAATAACCAGGTTTTCAATCTCTCTTCCGACTGCTACACAGCATTTACATGTGCAATTGTACGGTATGTTACAGACCCAGATGGATGGTGGTGTCTCATGTGTAGTAAAAAATAAGAAGTTACAAGGAAGTGCCTTCGAGGTGATGAAATAGAGCGGTAATTGGCATAAATGAATATTAACTAACTCAAAATGTAAGCATTTATTCTTCTCTTTAGAACTGCTTTCAAAGTCCAACATTAGGTCAAAGAAGTGAATGAAAAAATTGAATGATAATATTATCACATCTGTTGTTTGTCACTTAATGAAAAGATTTTATTAAATAATTACCAGGTTTTGGTGACGGCTTGTGACTTTCCTCCATCGCATTCTCAAAGAATTTCTTTTTATCACTGACAGAAGCCTTTACCAAGTTTCCACTGTGCGGCGGAGAAACCTAGACAAGAAAAGGAGGGTGATGAAATTCATTTCTAACTAATCATATGTAATATAATCAAAAAAATAAATTAAATATTAAACTGTTCTGAAGCTTCAAAGAAAAAAAAATCATAAAATCAATGCTGACAATAATGATAAATAATACAAATTTACAACTGATATACTCATAATAAACTGAAGTAGGAATTATGGACCAACTATTACCAAAATAAAAAATACCATCATGCAAATAAAAGAAAAAGAAATAAGCATATAATATAATACAATAATTCTACTCTAATTTCTGTCGTGTGAAATCTTCTCACAACTGAAACGACACAGAAGCAAGTATTCTCTCAGTATCAATTGTAGAACATTGAATACTTGATAATCTGTTTCAGTTAAGAAAAGATCTCAACGTGTATTTTCCATACCTCCCCAATAAGAAAGTGTCTCTTGGCGCCAGGGAAACCGGCATCTCTCCTTACGCTCGTATTCTCAGTGAGCGCGTTACTAGCCAATGATGGGGATGTGTAAGCCTGGCTTATCATCCGGCTAACTAGGGGTTCGTTAGGCTTCAGTGAGGTGTTCTGGACGAATGTGGAGTGTTTGTATGGGTTTGGTGCCAGGGAACTAAAGTGCACTCGTTTCTCGCCACCCTGCGATGATCTTGGAGACGTATCAGCCGAAACGGATTTGATGGTTGGCTGCAATGTGCTATAATCGCGATTCACCAAACTGTACGATGATCGATGACTCTCCGATTGTGAGATTGGCCTCGCGGGAGATTTAGGCAGTGTGCTACTAGTGACAGTAACAGGTGCTGATGATTCTCTCACAATATAAGGATTGTACGCTCCAGAAACCGTCGAGAGCGGCACGAATGTCTTCCCGACGATAGGGAACGTGGCTGACTGTGGCAATCTATGCGTCACATCGTCATATTGATAGTAACTTTCCGCTTGGATGTTCATGGGAGAATAAACCGGCGTGTAGAGAGGCTGTAAAGGCTCCAGTGATACTTGACCTTCACTTATATCGGGATGCAAGCTGCATGGCACGTTTGGGATGTGAGAAACAGTCGGAAGCGTCGCTATATGCACTTGAATTAATTCAGGACTTTTGACCCTTTCCCTGCCTAAACTGTCAAAGGTAACATGTGGCTCTGGTGAAATCGGGTGGACAAGCACTGTATCTTGAGCAGCCTCAACCGATACCGACTTCACAGTGTCGATAATGACCGCGGAAGGATAAGTCACTGGTATAAAAGGGCATTTAATTTCAGACATTTCCTTGAATGGATTGGTCGGCTCTTCGGTATTAGAAATATCACTAGGCTGTATAATTGCTGGAGCTTCTTTAGTTACAAAAACTTTTTCAATACGTTTTTGTGATGGAATGTTTTGAGAAACAGGAGATTTGACATTGAATACATCTTCCGCCGGTTCCTGTGGGCGAATATTATGCGATAAGAATGATGTTTCTTTTGTGATGAAAGATTCATTGATAACTTTCTGTAAAGGAATTTCTGGTGCAATAAATGTGGGTATAATGGGCAAGTCATCACCGTACAATGATGCCCTCGGTGGAAGTGTTGCGAAATTAACAGGCGGAGGGGGCGGAAGATCTGGCTCAGTACTGTCAAAATCAATCGGCGGCAAAGGAGGACTAATTTTCATGATGTATTTCTTTTTAGGTTTCGGCGGAGGCGATGGTGGCAGAATTTTTTTGATATCCTCGATGGAATATCTTTGTTCTCGTGTATCGAATGATGGAGGAGGAGGCAGTATGATATCGGAATCGGCGATAACTATATCCGAATATTCATTAATAAATGAGGATTTAGCATCGAGCACCCCGACAGATATATCAAGCGGTGTAATACTTGCGACAGATATTGCTTTACGGGAAGTACCGGGAGATGCAGTGTTAGTAGAGGTAGAAAATGCCGTAGCATCCGGGGGAGGTTTCAAAGCTACTTCATGCAGTGAGGGATCAGTATCATGCAATGGAACAGTTGGAGTAGTTTCAGGAATATTTTCTTCTTTGAGCTCCTTAATCGGCAGGCTGTCGAAGCTGACTCTTTTGACAGCTGGTTTCTTCGGCATAGCAGGAACGTTGCTCGCCTGGATGTCATCTTCTTCGTCATCAACTGAAGTACCTTCCGAGTGAATCCTCGCCAGGAGGGGACCCCTTAAGGATCCTGTGTGTACGGGAGGTTGGGAAGGAGGTTTAGCTTTGGGTAAGGTAGAGACTGCAGCAGTTGTTAGCAGAGGCTGCTTTGCCGAGCCCACAATGGTCGGCTGTTAGGAAGAAAAATAAATAAAAACCATAAACAAAATACTCCATCATATTACTGTCACAGAGAGCACCGCAGGGTATTAATCATTCTGCTAAAAGAATATATGGATTTTATTTCATTACTATCACCAATTGTAAGAAGGCTCTCTCTGTACACATTGTATCTTGCTTACAATGCGAATCCACTGTCCAAGGAAAATGTACAACATTTTGAACAGTGAGATTCGAATTATAACAATTCTTAGTAATAATTGGAATTTAGTGATGTCAAGAGTGTTAGAGGTTAATCGTTAACTATTTGTAGTAATTAAGGTTAGTATAAGGATAATTATATATCACCAAGTAAGCATGCACCCTTCGTTGATGAGTTGTGAAAATTACTGTAGGACAAGTATAATAAATCAATGAATAAGCCACTATTTCCAGAGGATATTGTGCTGTAAAAATGGTTGCAAAATTGCAAAGTATCTCATAGCATTTTAATATAGTCAAAAGCTTAATACAAAATGAGTAAAAAGGTAAATATTAATATTACATATTGGCCAGAATGCATCAGAGCAGAATCACAAGTTAGATGGGCTCGCTTGCGATGTGAAACTGGTGCAAAGAATGTATCGCCCAAACGAGTTATGCAATTATACAATTATTCAGATTAAGTTAAAAGGAATTGTAGTGATAAAAAAGCATGTAAAATGATTTGGTGACAAGTTATATTTATATAATAATCCGTTTTTCTCCAATCATCGGTAACTCTCCAAAAAATATGAGTTAAATTGAGAAATTATATGAAATAGGGTGTATGGATTTTGAATAGATAAAACTGCAAAAATTTTCAAATAATATATATTTTATACATAATGAAATATTCTCAAAAATCCATTGGATAACGTACAAAATAAAACAATGAACCAAAAATTCGCAAATAATAATTAATGCCAAAATGGAATAATCATTTGAACTAAAATGGATTTACATTTCTATGTAATAATGTGAATAAATTATAAATTTGGTGTAGTAAAAAGAAAGCCATTATTTTTACAATAGATGGCTTTAGTTATCTGTATACCGCGTTGTATAAGTCCGATTGGGTTCCACTACATGGCATTCAAAAGGTGAGATTTGGTGCTAAAAACACTGTTCTGACAGTTTTGTGATTCGTTGACTCAGTTTTGTTTGAGCGCTTGTCAGAGATGGACTCTAGCAAAGAGAAAATATGCTATATTTTACAGTTTTTTTTCGATAAAGGCGAAAACGCAAGCCAGGCGGCTGAAAATGTGTATAGTGTTTATGGTCCTGATACTGTAACAGCCAATTACGTGCAATTTTGGTTTCGTCGATTTCATTCTGGTAATTTCGATGTCAAAGATGCATCATGCACTGGAAAACCAATTGTTGAAAATGTCGATAAAATCATGGATATTGTCAAATCCGACCATCATATAAGCACTGTTTCGATTGCCCAACAGCTAAAGATTGCACAAAAAACCGTTTGGAACCATTTGAATAAGGCTGGATACAAAAAGAAGCTCGATGTATGGGTGCCACACGAGTTAGCGCAAAAAAACCTCATGGACCGAATTTTCAACTACGAATCGCAACAAAAGACCCATTTCTGAAACAGGTTGGTGACTGGTGATGAAAAGTGGATCACTGAGCTGGCGCAAACGGTGATCAAGCCAAGATTAACAGCCAGGAAGGTTTTGCTATGTGTTTAGTGGGATTGGCAGGGAATTATCTACTATGAGCTGCTTCCCAAAACTCTCAACTCAGAACTGTACTGTCAACAAATGAACCATCTGAAGAAAGCAATCGCCCAGCTTCGCGGCCAGTTTCGGCCAATAGGTGAAGAATTGTGTCCCATCAGGACAATATCAGGCCACACATATGGATAGTGACTCGCCAGAAGCCCAGGGAGCTCGGTTGGGAGGTTCTTATGCATCCACCTTATAGTCCGGACTTGGCACCAAGCGATTACTGGCACCATGAGTTCCTATTCATGGTTAACAATTTTACTAATGAAAAATTAGCTTCAAGAGAGGCTTGTGAAAATCGACTGTCTCAACTTTTTGCCAATAGGGACGAGGGCTTCTATGAGAGAGGCATAATGATATTACCTTCAAAATGGTAACAAGTTTCGAACAAAATGGCACATATGTGACCCAAATCGGATCATTCTAACTATGGTAGTTAAAGCCTTCAATTTTATGCAAAAATAATGGATTTCTTTTTGCTACACCTGATAGATAATGAAATATGTGAAGACGAAAAATAATCTGTGAGTCCGGCATTATGTATACATAAAGTTTGAAAGATTGCTATAAAGAATGGGAAATCAGTTTCCAACCAGAAAAGTTATCTTTAACCCAAACACTCTGAAGGGTAAAACAGTCTTAAATGCTATACAAGGATGACTTCCTTTATCTTGATATGATGACAAGAGTAAAATTCCAATGTTGAATATGTGCTGTCAAAAATCACTTAACCTCACGTATAACTATTGACAATCACTCAAGCTCACATATGACTAATGACGTCAGCACATGGTTAGAAATTGATAAAAACTACATATATATTTATTTGCTGCTTATCAATATCAGCTTCAATTGAACAATTTGCTATTTTGCATTTTTGTCAAAAAAAAAATAACACAGCACATGGGTTGTTCCATCAGGCAATAATGGTCGATAAATGAGAAACAGGGGGATTGTACCATTGAACAATCAATACCACTGTCAGAAGTATGATACACATTTGGTACTATCATCAAGCCCATAAACTTAATAAACCAAAAAATTCAAACAATTTGTTGAAAAGATTGCAAGGTACAAATATTGTTAAACTGAATAAGATTCTCAATGAACTGAGAGCAAGTCCATCAGAATAGATGATGCAGTGTTACGCTTGAACTTGAATAAACCAAATGGAGCCATTGCAGACCATAATGGTGCTATTATGCATATTCAGCAATATCATTTCAATCGCAGCGTTCCAGATACATTTTACCAGTCCAGTGAAAAACTCTCAAAATTGGGTATAAAAAATCAAAAAGTATACATATTTTTCATTCTAAACATATTTCATTATAGATTTGAATACTAAATACATAATCTTTTCAAAAAGACCATTTATATTAGAGTGATAAACGTTATATTGATAAAATAATTCTCAACAATTCCATAGTCAACAATTCTTAATGCAATCAGATGAGGAATTATTTCAACAAAAATATTGAATCATTGTGCATACTAAAACATAGCTGAAAGTAACATAAAATAAATTAATTTATATATATTAAAATAATACTTTATAAATAATTTCAATGGACATAAGAAACATAAATTGGAAATGAGTTAATATAATTAATTAATTTGTAATATACTGTTTATAAGCAAAATTTATGAAACAGAATATAAGCATAATGTATTTTTTTATAAAATTAATGAGCTTTCTAATAGATTGTGTAATGATTACTGCTCCAATGGCAACAGTATACAATACTATAAATAAAATGTATCAATTCCTTTGATAGAAAAACTAAACACAACATGTAACTGATAGAATTTAAATATGTCCATAGCTAATTTGAGGTATGGATTAATTATACACCACATAGTGAGAAGAGAGAGTAGCTTTGAGAAACTGGTCATAATGAGAGGGAAACAGAGAAAAAAAGATAAATCCCAAAAGATGGACGGACCAGATCAAGGCTGCAACAACAGGCACAACACATTGGAAGCCAGAGGAAAGGTAGAGGAAAGAACCGGCGTGAGTCATGACTCCAAGAAAAGTGTGCTATGACATATGAAGAATTTTGTGTATGGCAAAAATTAGAACGGTATGGGGTGAATATTGCTATTTCAATGGAAAGAATATTTGTAATAGGTTATGTGACATTTTTTGCACAATGTATTGTTTGATAAACTAGGAAAGAAAATTTCTTCAGAGTACTATTGAAAAACCCTTTAGAGTACTATTGAATCAAAATGGTTTTAGAACATTTAAACACTAATGTTCCTTCCTTATGGAAAGTCATATTCCCAAGGAAAGAATGCGAATTAGTATGTGATGAAATCACTAAATAAAATAAAAACGTAAAATGTGCTAAGATAATAAATAAAGAAAAAAGTAGCCACCGAGTCTAACAAGAGTCAGCAAACAAGACTCGAGCAATAAAATTTAAAATATATTTACGCTTAACTTATAGTAAATTTAAATATTTTTAATAGATAGGATCACATAAACATTATATTATACAAAGTTTATGTATTTATGAACATATCCATTGAAAATGTATATTGGTATAAAATGATATTTTATATTAAAAATATTTACACAACTCCCCATGCATGGCAGATGTACGAAAAAAAACGTTTAAATATTTGTCCAAATGAAATAGATTAAACAGTCATCGCTAGTTTGACTGTAGCACCTTTTGGACACTCTCACATGGTGTTAAAATATTTAACAACATTTCCAGACCATAAACACTTTCTACAAAGTCTTAAATGGAATAATAAAATTAATAATTAAATAATTTAGAATCTGTTTACTAAATTAATATTCATATATTTGTTTACTTATTTGCGCATTACAAACGCCTTAAATGATTTTACTTTTATAGGTTGCTTATGGTCTGGAAATATGGTAAGTTGGAAATAAATATATCAACAAATTAAAATATTAGTGCATAGAGGAATATGATTGTTAACAGATGAGGCGTTGAGAATATTATAGAAGGCCAACACTATTAAGTAAGAGCAATCATTGATGGAACGAGTATATTTTGCCATAACTGCCAAATAGTCTTTTGGAGAAACATTGAAATATTTTATATATTCATCATCAACTCATAACATAAATGTAAGATTTTAGCATCAATTGAATAAAAATATTCTGACTTTTAACAAAGATATGTATATCTATAAGTGACAAATCTGATTTAATGAATTGCTTCTTGTATTTCATAACAAACAGTTACTTCTTCAATTGCTTCTTGTATTTGATGATAAAATAATTTCATATAATTTCAGTAACAGTCGAAAATCAAGCTACAATAACTGTATAAAAATCTGAAAATTTCCAACATACCTAACAAAAACTAATATAAAAAAACACAAACATTGACCAACATTTAGAATTCTACAATACAATATAATGAATATAGTGTATGCTTTATTCAACAGATAGCATTGGAATGCTTGCACCAGAGAATGTTTAGTATATCTGAAGAGAAGTGTAATCCACCCAATACTGCACCAAAATTCTTAGCCAAATTTGAATTCCCAACACCTCATATTTTCTACAACAGATTTATTTTACATACAAAGGTTATAATTTGATTATTTAATATATTGTAAACACTGATTGAAGAGTAAACATCAATAATGTATTATGGTTTATATTTCTAGTGATATACATAGATTTCGAAATATACATATACGTGTTCCCGTAATTTCATTGTTATAAAATTTATGCTTTAGACGAGAGTCTTCAACAATTCTATATTAACATTATTTTAGATACATATAATATGAAGATACTTAAAATGATCTCTCGATTTGAACGAACATTCAATACACCAAAGACATAAGTAGATGAATATATTAAGATAAAACTATGAGGCAGTGACGGCCTTTAATATGGGACAGTCGTGAAGTTAGAAGTAAAAAGAAACATGTAACCAATGTGTAAAGAATGAGACCCACGATGAGACAATTTTGACTATATTAATATGGAAACATGTATACAGAAGATTATGTCTATTTCTTGTGAATAACTTCAGTAATTTAAGAAAATACCACTCTATCTTAAATGAGATGTAATAGTTCTCAACTCCAAAGTCAATTTGTGTAGCTATGAAATTTTTCACAAAGTGATTCCAGTCTATTAATGTCAGAACTTAATTGTTCATGTTTTACAGTGATATCAACTTGCCAAAGCACATGCTAGTTGATGCATACGATTTATGAAATAATCATCAGAAAAAGGAAGATTTTTCCAGGATTGTAATATCACGAGATATTGAATTTTGAAAATTGTGAATAATTACTCCGAAAAGCCACAAACCTCGCATGTCCAAATGAACCTGAATGGATACTGTAGACAGTTAAGGCAAACTCTTCCCTGTTGTATTTATCGGAATAATATTCACAAGAATAAGGGTAAAACATAATAGATTACGATGAAAGAAACTGAATCATATATATTACAACTACTTAACTCACGATAATTGCAAAGGCGAAAATAGCAAAATGTTTTGTGGAATCATTTATAAATTGCATCTATGTACAGCATTAAATTAAAAACTTGAAGTTGGCAAAGATGGAGTGGCCAGTCACTGCTCAATATTTTTTTACTATAAAATTGTATCACTAACGTCAATTACATTAAAAGCGATTGATGAAATAAATTCACAATTCGTAAATGATAAAATACAGGAATACTGGATTGTAGAATATATACGTTTTTAAATTTTTTTTTTTATTTAATAAACATAAAGAGGGTTTTGAACATTTAGAAGATGAAATATTGACTGTACATTATAATATGATTCTAAGCATTATTAAACAACTACTTAATACTAAATGATTGAAACAATGACACAATTGTGAATGTTTACATACAATAGAAGTGAAAAATAAATATGACATGGATGACAAGTGAAGTTGTGTACAAAAATATAGCGCAGCTATTTAATTTATACCCGTCACTCAAAAGGCTTTATGACATACTCTAACATACCGGTATGCTACTAAGCCCTTACATTCAGTCTTTATTAGTATAAATATCATATGCATTATGCCAGTCCACGGACTCTACCTTGATTTGTGATCTAAACAGCACAGATAACTGGTGGGAAATGAATGATCATTGGGGAATGGTGAAAAAGGTGTATTTTTTATAACAAACTGGATAAAAAAAAAGTACATTGTACTCTCCTGAGATAATCAAGCCATTGAGTTTTTAGGTAAGCAACATCCCCGTGCTTAAAATGCAAAATGGATGTGTGCTACCAGTCATGACTTACGAAGCAGGGACATCAACACTCATCTTATCGTAACACAGTGAAAGTATGAAAGAGCTATATTACACATAAAATTTTCACATCAGATAAGTAACACAGAAATGTATAGGAAATTTGGAGTTGCCAACATCATAAAAAAGTAATAAAATTGAAGTAGTCATATGGGCGGGACATGTTACTAATTAAAGAACCAAATATGGACAAAAAGAGTAATGGAGTGAAATTTTCCTGGTTTGATTATGTAAAGAGAATCTACGAAGGAAATATTTCCATTAAAATCAGTTATATCGAATGCAACAAACATTAGAGTGCATTTGTTTGTATCAAGTGTAACGATTATTGCACCATTGGTTTATTTATAAGATACATATTAATACAAATAAAATATATCATGATCTTCATGAGGTAAATATAGTGTAAATAAGATAAGGAATGGGGAGTTAGCTAGAAGAGATTGTCACATTGCAAAAAGCTCACCTTTGTGCATTTTTTGTGCATAAACAAATAATGTACATAAAACATTTCAAATAAAACAATGATGACATCATTTCCCACACAGGTTGTATATTGAAAGAACTGAACTGTGACATAAACTACGGAATCAGATTGTTGTAATATCGTTTTGATTTAATATTAGTTTACATCACTCTCAAAATTGTATGAAAATCTACAAACTTTAGGCTTCAAGTAACTGCCTACTCATTGGTCTGTTAATTTAATATGAATAATCTTAGGTTAAAGAACAATCAAAAAATAATATCCAATTTACATTCCGATAGGAAAAATATAATGCTGATTATTTTGAAAACAATAAACAGAAAAAGGAAAATGATGTAAACTTTCACATTCATCACTAATATTTATATTCAGATGTACATTTCTTAGTATAATAATTTGAAAGTGTTCAAATAATTTAACGATTAGAATACCCATTACATTCGATATTCAGCATAGTGATATTAAATCTTTTCATGACAAAGTATTAGATATTCACTAAAGAACTGTAAAACTATAATTATGGTAATGTTTGAAAACCACCAATACTACCACTTTTGTCAGATTATTTCATACAGTAGACTTAATACTTGCTTATGGAAAATGTACAGTGTGAATAGTGTTATATCAAAGTTGGATAATTGTCCAAAATAAGAAAAATGTAAGATTAGGGAATACTTGTTTTATTACACCAACAATTTTCGAAGAGATGAATGAGTCTTTAATATTACAATTCTCAAAACTTTTATTTTCATATGGTATGCATTTAAAGTTGATGAAGATCTCAATTGCCTCACAGCATTTATATTTCGTGGAATATTTAAAAAACGACATCGTGCAGCAGTACTCTCATTAGTTTTTTCTTAAATAGGAGCTACTTATATCACATCAAGTGTTTATAATATAGAAAGATGTGGAAACCTACTGCACGATAATCTATTTAAAGAGCATCAGTAATAAGATATACAACTAGAAAATAATAAATTGATACTCTGTTTTTTAATTAAATTTGTAATTGTTCATCGAAGTGACATCCTGTATACCTCTTAACTTTAATCTTGATTTGAACTTTTGTAGTAATGTAAGTGAATATTTCTAATATGACATTTGTTGAAAATACAAATTATCGAACGGGATTTGATCCTTGGGCAGTGTAACAGGTTAAAAATGTAGAGTAGTTTATCACTTTATTCTTAAGGTAGATAACACAAAGTAGATCATAAATAAATATAATAATTTATAAATCGTTCGCTATTACTTAAAATTTACAAATTGTATATTTTCAAATGTAAACATATGTATTTATGGAAATGTTTAAATGTTTTGAAGACTGTCTGATCAATATTACACAAGAAGATAAAATATGTTCAAGATGAAAATAGATAGGTACAGTCTAGATAGATAGAATGTTATGAATATATGCATCATAGAGATAAATATGGGAATTGGGTAAAAAACTATAAATTCTACAAGGCTAACATCTATTTATTTGAATCTCATCGCACACAATGTGACTTCAAAAATCCCATTGTGATTATGTATATAATATATATACTATACATAATAATCACAGATTTACAAATATTTCAAGGGACACTTACATATTATTTCTAAAAATACAAGAAACATGAGAACCTTCCCAAGATAACATCACGATTTTAAAAATGATATCTGCCTCAAAGTAAGCTGGGAAGGCCTATTAAATCCAGAGTAGGAAAGGAAAAGTAAAGTAGGAAATAATGCAGGTCTTTAATAGGTGAAATGAAATAAAGAAATCAACAGGCCATTCAATTTGAGGCATCTCTATTTCATCAGACTGCTTATGATTATTAAATGTCTAATACATAAACCATTCCCGTCCATTCCTCATTCCTGGTCATGATAGATTTATATTAACTGAAGATCCTGTTGATTCCCTAATTTAGTCCTTGCACCATGCTGACATTTTAATATTTTGGGTATATGAAAGATATTTTAACTGCAAATTGGTGATGAGCGATAGATGTTGCAGAGCTGAAGTCAATAGAAAATGCATTCAATGTTGAAGATGGCGAGGGGAAAAGACATTTACATGATAATGATTTAATGGCCAAATTAGAGTCCCACTGAAGAACTAACAGAGGGCAAACATCCTGGTTGTGAAACATATGAGACTGCATAGTCTAAGACAAATAGATTTATACCTTCATAATCGTCAACATCATGACCATAGTTCAGAAATAAGATGTAGGGCGTATCGAGTAATCCTTTCAAAAATAACAACCAGAAGAATCACTGATGCTTGGCTCAAGTATCGGAAGAACAGACGGATCTTCTTTATCTTCTGTTTATGCCATATCAATTTAAGTTGAGAATGTTTTAACTGGCACTTTGATACTAACGATTAGAACCGACATAGAATAATCAAACTTACTTGAGACTGTGGAATGTGAGGATTTATTTTTGAAAATTAATTGCACAAGGGGATACTGTAAGTCCTTAACAGCATGGACAAGACTACAAAGTCACTTGTATGTAAGAGTTTTGTTTAAGGAAACCAATGGGATGGGAAAATGATAACAATTTAAGATGATAGTCATCAGCCTACAGTTAGGATTGGTACCAATTGAAAATGTATTGCTGACTACTGAAAAATCTCTGCATAGAGTATCCAACTTATTAGAAGTTAGCCACACTCTGGACTCATTTCAATGAGGAATTTCAACCAATCAATAATAATTTACCTGTCTTTAAAATGGTGTCGTTATAAAAGAAACTCTCAACAAAACTTCTAGTATAAATAATGAAGAAGGAGAAAATAATAAAATAGATATTTACAATTCTGCTATACACTTAACCACCTCCGAACAGATTTAAGTTACAAAAATTGTACAACGGAATGAGACATTATATATTTAGGACCAATTCATTTTATACATTTTGACACACACACAATTCATTTGCCTCCTGTACTCTCTATATTAATATAGTCGTGTATAATACAAAAGATGAGATTCGCAATAACAATATGATCTCAATTTTTTTAAATCTCGTGTTATAATCTATGGTTAACTTCTATGTAGACCATTTAATAAACTATTGTGATTAGAAACACAGACAGCAAATGAAATGATATCTAATCATCTTAATATTGTGGTGATTTTTAATTTAAAAAATATATATTGGTGGTGCGTGAAAAAATATTTTAAAGTGTAGTGACAGCAACCAGACATCTGACCATCTGTGATCGTGTGAATGCCTTTCCATTAGATACAACAGATAGAATATCGCTGCTGTCCGTGATCAGACTTCTCTTGGAGCAATTATTTGGCACTTAAAAAATTCTATCAACCATTTGGTAGTATTGCTTCTGGCTGTCCCTTTCTTCGTAATATAAATAACTCTTTATCTAATGATTATTTCGTAATCTGTGAGGGTATCCTTAGGCTACCCTTATCGATTACGCTTTTATCTTAAATGCAGGGCCATGGTTTGAGTAATTTTAACTGACATGCACATTGGCAAGGAAACTCAATTCGTTTCCAGATGGAGTGCAGGTATGTGATAGTTAAATATTTAATGTGATTATCCTCATCTATTTTCATTATACCATACTATCTTTCTATGTGCTCTTTTACCTGTTCCAAATTTTCGCCTCTCACAATCTCTTTAGGTAAGCTGTCATCTCAAGATAAATCATTCATAACAATTGCCGCGCAACAGTAGCCAACGGTTGGTTGTTCCATTTATTAATGGATAATTTAGACAAATTGTCGGCAAAGTCCTTTTAAATTCCTGCAACACAGTTGAGGTTTTGTTCCTAATCTACTCATTTGCCTTCTCATATATAATCCAATGTTATAAAAAACATTTAAATCACTTTTTTTACTATATACAAAACACCGCCATCCATCTAATATTTAGAACTCACAAACGGCAATCGGGGCTTCCCGCAAACAATATATTAAACAAAAGTAATTACACACTTACCAAATTTTCCCGTTATTCCAGATTACACAAGATGACAAAAATTAATTGCAGTAAAAATCACGGCAATATTTAAGATGATATTTACACAAACATATGCTAGTACCGAAATCATCAATAATACATAAGATTGATGAAATATATTAAAATAAAAATTACACATATTATAAAAAGGTCCCTCGATCCATAAACAATTTGAATCAAATGACAGATATATCATTAGAATTACGTTGATGTCCTTGCTATGGTTTTTCCCCTTTAGTTTCTTCCAATTCGTTCTGCAATAATATTGAACTAAATGACTAACACGCAGAAATGTTTCAAATAAATCCAGAACAGCAATACAAAATATTTCTTTCAACAAAGCAACCTTTAATATGTTCACACTTTAGGGTTTTCTACCTTTTTTAACTAGATTAATAGGTAGACTATGCAATAAGGTTATCCTTGCGTATCTCACAGTATTTATTATTATATTACACATGATACACTACAACACCATCATGCATCAGGGCCTGTAACATTTAACGCAGTTGCGCATATAAATGCACACAGCAAAAGAAGCAACAGCAAAGTAGTAAGAGGAATTAAAACCTGGCTATTCAGTTCTAGTCACGAAACACAGATGCATCCATTTCATGTGGTGTACAATACTGAATAGTGGTATTGCTCCACAATATAAAATCTACCACTCTTCACCAGTCCAAAGATAATTTTTTTAACTACTTTTAAATTTGAAATATATTTTTATGTACAATACAATACACACAATACACCATCACTGGAAGCCTACCTTTGCCTACCCCTTCCTGGAAGGGGTAGGCAAAGAGGATCGAACGCCGCAAAACTATCTTGACACACATATCTTACCTCATACATCTCATGCATACTCTACGATTATTATGACTACGAACAGAGCCATCGATCAAAATTTGATTAATCTGCTCACGCCCCCTCTGTCGCATACCTTCTACATTCATTTTTTATATACATATTTTCAAAACTCGAATCGTAAGAATTTTCAAACATTCTTTCACTCCGGCAGGATTTAAACCCACAATCTCCAGTTTGATTAACAAGTATCCTGTCCACTAGACCATAAGATAGAAGATACAAAAAATTGAATTAGAAACTGTATGTACCCAGGAGCTTATCTCTGATCAGAGAAATCCTGTGACAAACTGTTAGTGACACAGGGGGAACGAAATGCATGATGCTTGGAAAAACAATGAGAGGCAAACAGGAAAACTAATGAATCTGCACCCAAAGAAAGAATGCAATTGAAAGATTTATTTGGTAAAAGTAGATATCGGTTAGTCATGATACGAAAATTTCAAATGAAAGATAAACAAAGGGGTGTTGGAATGTAGACTATGGAGCAACAAGATATCTCAGGGATGCCCAACAATAAAATGGACGGACTCCATTAAAAAAATTGCCAGAATTGAGTGGATGAAACAGGCGGCCCAGTGGAAGGAACAAGTAGACGCCTATGCTCTATAGTGAATAAACATGGGCATATAATGATAAGGTTACCTGGGAAGTATTACAACATGTATTATTGCAGAAGTAGATAATTACGATTTTTTAAACTCCCATACCAATGTTTTTAGTTTTTACAAGTGTGATTTATAATTTTGTATAAATATTGTATGCACTCTGGTCCTACAGATAATCTGGGAGTAATAAAAAAGATATATTGGTTGATTTGAGTTAAAAATGTATTTTTAGTTGTAGCTCTCAGTTATGAATTGTTTCCGGAGCGTATGTATTTCAGAAAATGGAAAGGAAGTAGAAAAACAGCTCTCAAATATAATTTAAATCTTTGTATACTATAACAATAAATACTGAGTTGTGGACGCATGTTTCAAATCTCACTAGAAGCATGACCAAGACAATGTCTAGTTAGAGTTGCAAACATGTCATATTTATGACATTCCTATCAAAATGTTTAAAGTTAAAATCTGGTAAAAAGTCAGCTTCAACTTATTAAATTATTTCGATATGTTTATTAAGAAAATATAATGTGATTATTTTCAATTTGCTTACCTACGTTCAAAATAACTTCAAATTTCTGATTGTTCTGAATTATTTTTGATTGTTTGTTCTGAATTACTGAATATCATAAAAAAGAATATTATAGTTACAATGGATTCTGCTCGATTAGGACAGACAGTACAAAAATGGATTTGATTGTGATACTCTGTTACTCAAACAAAGAAAATAACATAATTATGTCCGAAAGTCCCAAATCAAGCAGAATCTACTGTACTTGAATTTAATCCATATAATGGCATAAGTGAAACCGAATTAAACTATTGTAATACATTGTTAATCACTTGACAACATCCATGCAGCAGAAAATATAAACAGCTATTTTAGCTCACAAGACATCCAAATAATATCAGCCCTATTCTGTATTTTGCAGAAAATATATGTACAAACTTTGAAATCATTCATAAAATAAATAGTACAACTAATATGAGAATCGAAGATGATATGCAGATAAAAAGATATGCATTACAAGAAAACCGGTTCTGAGAGTAGAAGCCAGCAGTTCATTCCGCAACTTGGCTTATATGCGTAACATTGACATGATTTTTTTCTATACTTCATGCACCTGATTAAAATGAACAGATCTGTACATTAGTTCTTTAGTTACAGTTAAAGACCAAACTCTCGACTATATTTTTGGAAAAAGCTATGTTTCTTCGGTCATATATATTGATGTGAGATTTTCAACCTTGAAAAATTTGTCATTAGTATCTTGCTAAGAAGACCGCAACAGATCATATCAGATCCCAGAGAGATCCAAATAATAAGGAAGAAAGGCATCAGCCAGTAACGCATTCTGTGGCTTATGCGTGCAATCTAAATCAACTGCATTCGGATTTCCAGTCTCAAATAAATGGAAATATAATTTTAAATATCAAAATGAATGTTTAATTATTTAAAAAAAAAAACTTAGATACAATAATTTGTAATGTAGATTTCGCTATATCAAATACTAGAAACATAATACTTTTTCAAATCAGATAAAAAAATAACAAAAATTATATTCTTATAGATGAAAGTTGTTTAGTTATTGTATACAGAATAGTTCTGATGACTAAAACATTGATGGGGACTTCTGTCTAAGTTCCATGCTTCACTAGAATATAATAATTTCTCATCTATATTACATTTACTGAAAAAGAAAGTAACAAACAATTATCTATAATTGTCTTACAAAAATAAAATAATGATTCGAACACATATCAGAGCCGAAATGGTATGAGACTAATATAACAAATGATTCATATTATTTTAAAATCATTTTCTGATGCATGTAGGTAATCTAATTTATACAAAATTCATAGAAACATTTATTAATCATGCCTGAATGTCTTCATACAAAACAGGTGCATCGCTGGTCTTAGGCGGGCAAATAAATAAGTCACATCTCTCAATTCATTACAATACGTGGATTTAAATACATATTTTAAACTTAAACAGAATGGAACTTTCAATTGCAGTAAGACTCCGGGTAATGCTGGGATGTGTTCAAAGAATTTTGAGCGAAGCAAAGCCATTATTGCTAAGTAGTATGCCAAGCTGAAATACTGAGAGGCCTGCATTCAGTTTCCAGCGTAGTCAACACATTTTCTCGACTCAAATTGAATTAAAACTCTGGACCGATAAGTTCTAATGAATTTTCAACTTGTGTTTGTTAGTGCCTAAATTGGTTAAAATGGGGGTTTAAATAACAGACAAATATCACTAAACGATACTCTAGTATCATGGTGGAAAACTTTTGAGAATGGATGTCCATATCTTATGAATAATATTTGTGTGTAATGAAAGAATATACAAAGAGGTAAAAATGGTTTAAACGAAGGGAAAAAATCTTTTCATGCCAGAACATTTTTTAAATGTGGCATGCATTTTTAGCCAGTTTTTCTATAAAACCTGATGATTATCTGTGTGAGTTACAATAGGAAAGGTAAGGATTTGTAAACACAAATCACAGGAAAGAGGAAGCACATTCCACAGCTGTGTCGACACACACAAGAGCAAGCAAATCTGCTAGGTCTCATTTGACCCAAATTAACTGCATTTGAGAGAGTATGCTGTGTAACAATGACTGTTGAAGGGATCAATGATACCAATTGGATTATTTATTTAGCAAATGTCTCATTTTTCACGCAGAGCTGAGGAAGCCCGTCAGATATTTTGGAACACCAGACCAGAGGTAATGCGTATCATAAATTTGCTGTCATCACTTTAGTAACTTGTTCTATAGGAAAAATAATAAAATGATACACGCGTATTGAATACAAGAATTTATCCCAATGCTTATTTTCTTCTGAAATAAACCTGATGCAATACAAATATCAATTTATAATATATAAACCATTCAAATAATTGATTAAACTTGGCGAACAGTATTAAAGTCTAATTAAAATACATTTTATATCAATAATCAAAAATGTATTCTTCAACTTTGAATATTAGAGCATTGGCAAAAGCGGCATTGAACATAAAAGCTGCATTAGCCGAAGTCTCATCTTATAATAAAACTAGCACAGTCCGGACAGATAAGAAGTGTCAATTTATTTAAAATATGTTTACAACAATGTTAACACACAAGCAGATCTGCCTCCGATAATACAGTTTAACAACATTGAGTGATGACATATTATACAAAAATTAATATAACCGCTTTATCGCTTGTTAGAAAATAACATAAATGATACAAAAATACATATATCACTGAACATCTCATAATACTTTATTTGTTTGTTCATATATACATATACCTAGTTAAATTATCATTTTGAACGGTGTTAACCTGTATGGTACTGGTTCTAAAAAGAAATTATATAAGGTCTGAGTTTTTTTTCTGAAAATCAATTAAATTAAATGATAACTGATATTAGGTCCTTAAATAGGACATGTCAATGTTGCTCAATAACTTTTTAAAATCAACATGCACTCTTTACTGTTTCTTTATGGTGGACATCTGAGTGTTATTCCACTTTTGATGTTTAAGGTGTACAAAGTGCATATGAATCGGAAATAAATTGTGTATGATATTAAAGATTAATATTTGAATTTACATGGTATTATAGGTAACCTTTTTGAAGGTAACATTTCACTTAATCAGCTTTCTTAATTTGGTCAAAACATTGAATTTTTCCGGAGTAAATACATTACACATGCTCAGATAAGCTGATTTTAGCCATATTAACTGAACGTATCTTCCGACATATTCTGTTCATCTAGATCAGGGGTCTCCAAACTACGGCCCGCGGGCCACATCCGGCCCGCGGACAGATCAGATAATTTTCCAGGACACATTTTGTACATAAATAATTTGATTAGGATTATGCCAAAACAGTGCCACTTGAAAAGGATTAAGGAAAAGGATAAAGATTTAACTATCATTTCTTTGTTAGACAAGTCTAAAAAAGCAATAATAGAAATGGCAGGTTACAATGATAAACCTATGGCATACATATCATATTAAACCTTTTTTTAATTCTATTTTATTTATTTTCTAAAAAAAACGAATAACAGACCGACTGCAAAATATTTTTTCTTCACAGCAAATACTAAAAAATAAGGTTCCCATCACCACCTTGGACATAAAAAAATCACAGTCATTGTTTGAAAAATATACAGGTATATGATAAATTAATCAAGGAGTGTACCATCTAAGTAAAAAAATATGTTAAATGTTCAGTGATATCTCTGTTTCATATTATTGACAACTTAAAATTTCACATTTCGAAGTTAAATTAGCACAAAAAAAAACTGAATTATTAACATTGTGCCCCGTCCGTTCCATCCCAAAGTGCGACAACATAGTTCATTATAAATATTTAAACAATAAGCAAATAAGATATTCATCGAACAAAAGCTCCAAACACAAGCGATAACGAATGATAAACATAATTTTAAAAAATCTGTAAGATAATTGCAAAATAAAATGATATATGAAACAATGTATTGGGTGATGCATACTTGATGATTATCGTGCAAAGCTAAAACTGTTTAGCCATTGTGTGTTAATTTGTCATGCTTCATGCAACGTATCCTAATACTCTCACAATATTCATTAATATCAAAAGGCATCGGGCATTCTGTGAGAAGTCAGATGCCACCATATACATACTCGTATTAATCAGGGTAAACATCTAGCCATAGAATACACCTAACCCTCGATTAAAACAGTAATTTGGACTAAATTAAATTAAAAAAAAAAGTATGAAATAACCGGGATTAAAACTTTTCACAACTAAAAATTTCACAAGTCAATTTATAACCAATATATGTTGTAGTGTCATTTTGTGTGTCATCATTTCAGATAGTTTTTTAGAGTTTTTTTCCAACAGGCTAAATCTATATACGTAACAATAATATTTACACTCATTAGATTTGTCTTGAAAACATTACAATGCAATCTTCAAAATTGGTCACACAATGTTACAACACAATTTTACAAAAGGACTTGAAATAGATAAACCTTTGAATGTGAATCTGGGATAATTTTTCACCAAAGTTTAAAGTGTTTATATTTTGACTTTTGAGTTTAAATCAAATCTGACTTAGGCAAAGAAATTCCAAAAGAAATAATCTTGTTAACACAATCAATTAATAAAGCTAATTCCAACACTGTAATGAGTGATTATGATTGTAAAAAAAAATATAACGCAATACCCAAAGTCAGAATCGAACTTTTATTCATAGATAAAAAATTGTAACATTTATCCTCTTTACCACAAGTCTGTCATAAATCAGAAAAAAATATAACATTTTTCCCTTAAATTACTATACTAAAAAAATTAAGAAAAAGCAATCACTGGACAAATTTAAGTATTCAATTTTTCAAAATTACCATGTAGATCGAGGGTTAGATTGGGTACTTATTACCAATATCAAGTCTTCCCACATTGATATATCAACTACAACAGTTACATTTCAAACGGGGATCTCAAACAGTTGTACTAATACAAAATATTCTTCGACAATATCACAAAATAATCTAATATCTGTTACTATCAAATAACTATGCATATTTTTCCTTGGGACTGCGAAAGAACCATTTTCATTTATATAAACTATGTTTCAGGAATGAAAAGTTCTTTAGAAAAGGCTTTCATAAATACCGAAGGAAAAATAATATGATCCATTGCTAAAGGTAAATAATTAACATTAATTAAACATCATATATATGGATGGAATTTCTATCACAGGTTAATTATATGTAAAAGTCATATGTATACACTATTCGCATATTTGAATACCGAATTCAAAAATACCAAAAAAGCATTTATCTGGTTTCTTAGATTCGATAAAAAAACATGTAAGTTTGAGTGAACTGAAGGTCCATAATAGATCACTAAATTATCAGACGCATCTAGAGCTATAAAAGGGTCCAGGTATCAAATATTTAACCTTTAGCATTTGATCAGAATAACAATCGGACAATATTCTAACGCAAATCAATGCTGCTTGAAGTAGTATGGCTGCAGGTGACTTACCGGCGGGTTGTTGGCATTTGTGTTCGGAAGCAACGTGTGCTTGCTCATTACAACCGTAGTAGTCTTCTGCTGTGGCTCCGGTGACTTGGGAGGAACGTCCAGAGCGATACTCTCAG
Source organism: Silvatares holzenthali (assembly GCA_026537445.1). Lineage (NCBI taxonomy): Eukaryota > Metazoa > Arthropoda > Insecta > Trichoptera > Pisuliidae > Silvatares > Silvatares holzenthali. The sequence goes on along the minus strand of JAPMAF010000033.1, from coordinate 1,641 downwards.
CAGCTCTCACTATATCCAACACCTAGGGAACACAAAACATACACCATAAATATTTGAAATATCTTCTAGTTGAAAAACGAAATTAGTGAAAAATTTCATACTTAGGATGCTCGATGGAGTACGGACAGATACCGATTCTTAAATATTGGAAAATGGATGTTAGAAAATTGATGACAAAGTCATAGTTTCTTAACATCTAAGGTTGAAATAAGGAGCTGCTCCAAACGTTAGGGAGACCTCCATGGTGATCACCAATATCGAGAGGATCCTTGTGACATGTAAAGAAGAATATTTATTCTTTCTTCATTCTATTCTTGGTCTCCAACTCAAGCCTGTGAATTTATATTCGGATAACTTTAGTCTAATTATCAATCAAGGTAAGCTATCCTTTTCAACTGGTATACTAGAGATTTTGCAGTGAAATATCTTCTGCATGTTATTTTTAATCAAATTTCCACACATGGCATGTATACACACTGTCCTAAACAAAGCTTCAATAGGTATTGTATACATGTTGACCTTTATAGTGTAGTGATTTCATACAAATGTGAGATGTTTTTCTTTGATATTATAATGTTCACCTTTGTAACTAATCTCTTTTAAATTTTGGAGATACGGTTTTTAAAATTTGTTTAATTAACAAATTACACTATTATGAAGGATTTACATGATAGAACCGAACTCAAATTTTGATCAAAACCGAACTTAAATTCAATGCATATTTTTACACAATACAATACATCATCATACAGTTTCACGGAAGGGGTAGGCAGAGGATCGAGCGCCACAAAACTCTATCCTGACATACATCTCTCGCCTCATCCACACTCATACATCTCATTTTGCATACTCAGCGATTGTTACGACTATGAACATAGCCATCGATTAGAATTCGGTTAATTTGTTCATGCCACGATTCCCTCAAGTGACCTCTCTGTCGCATACCTTCTACATTCAAATAGCAAATTCTCCATACTAATCTTTCTGTCCATTGGTTCAAGATGCCCAAACCATCTTAAGGAATTTCTCTTCATCTTATCAATAACGCTCGTACCGGTTCCACACTCTTTCCTCATATCTGAATTTCTTACTCTGTCATACACTGTTTTACCACACATTCTTCTAAGAGATCTCATCTCAACAGCATTTATTCTACTTTAATTCCTTCTCTGCCATGTCCACGCTTTACTTCCCTATATCAAAGTTAACACCAACACTCCGTTAAGCACTGCCATCTGACCACTCATGGATAGCTTTTTTTTATATAACAATGTGATATCACTTTCACTTTTACCATCCCTCGTACTTCCCAGGTATACAAATTCTTCAATTTGCTCTAATTCCTCATTATCAACTCTTATTTTGCACTCAGTTATTCAATCACCTTTCTCAAATACCATTACTTTCGATTTGCTACCATTCGTCAGTAAATTGCAACCCTTGCATACCTCATATACCTTGGTAATTAACACATGCATATTTTTAAGTGTCTGAAAATAAGTACTTCCGTAGGCTTTCACGACCAAAAGATTCGCAAGTCGTTTGAACCCAAGATACTAGGAACATCTAGTAATCAATATGCTCGACTCATCAAGGAGGCCATAGAGATTTATAAACACCCCAACAACATTAATAGAGATG
>JAPMAF010000031.1:0-24029 GCA_026537445.1 Silvatares holzenthali | reverse complement strand
TATATATATATATGATCTACACAAGATAAAGAGTATAGCTGAGGGGACAATCTGTTAGGGGTGCCTTCGCACAGAAAACTTCAAGGGCGCATTCGAGAATATGATTTAATCACTACAGATCAGGATGTCGACAGTGATGCAGATCTTTGTTGCAAACCAATCTATAAAATTGTAACCAGAGAAGAAAAAAGTTGACAGTGGGTTACCCTCGGGTAATGAGTTAATAAATTTCAGCTGACATGCGCATTGACGAAAAAAGTCGATTCATTTTCAAATATTGATGAGGTATGTGGTTGGACAGCAGCTGAAATAATACCCCACTTGTTAAATTTTTTGCACTATCAGAGCACGCTGATGTTCAATTGCCCTATAGTTCGGTGCAGTATATGTTCTTGACAAACGGTAGGAACTCAGATGGCTTATAATATATTGAATGACATTTAGATAATTTTGTACCGAGGCTCATTTTAATGCATGCTGTCTATATACATTGCAATTATCCGTGTCTCAATTGCAGTCTCGCATATCATTGCATAATGTAGGAATATTAAACAGATAACCGAATCTTTACGCAAACCGTTATTCTTCTACATGTAGCAAACAATATTTTAAATTGTATTAATAAACCGTCTAGTATGAACAAAAGTATTATTCCTAATAAGAAGAAAAAATTGATAACAAACACTGGAAGAGAGAAAGAGTGGACGCATCAATTCCACTGAAACTAAAATCTAATTATAAAAATGCAGTATTGAAGGTCGTTGTATACTATTGAGTGTTACTATGTTTTGCTTGTTTTTCATATATTCACATGAGTCACAGTGAGTGCACGTGTCATAGTTGTCACTGTATGTGTCATGAGTTAATAACAATTAATTATTGCAATGTGTTTCAGTATTATTACAAAAATAATTACTGGATGATTTAATGTAGGTTTTGATAGTTAAGATTTTATAGTTTTATACATGTTCTGTGAATTTCTATATACTCGACGATCAGTGGATATAAATAAAATGTTAAAACTAAGAAAATATTTGGTCCTTCACATTGCATTATACGTTAAATGATTTTTAAATATTTATTTACTATTTATATATTGTTGTCAATCTACATTTTAAGTATTATTTTGTGCTTATTATTATTGTTTTTGTTCATTTTAATATTTTTTTAATTATTTGTCATTATTATTTTAGTTCATATATTTGATAATATTATTTTTGTTCTTGTTATTATTATTTATTCTTGTTATTATTGTTTATTCTTGTTATTGTTATCTTTATTTTAGTTTTCGTTATTATTATTTTGTACTAGTTATTATTAATATTATTGTTCTTGTATTAATTTTAATTCATTGGTGCTAATAAGTACTGTAAATAAATAAAAAATAATAAAAGAGCTGACATATGCTGCGTAAACTTCAATCTTAACATTGGCTTTTTTTCTCTTTCTTTAAATCTTCCACCTCCCGCACATCATCTAAGGGTATTTTCGTCCTGCTCCGGCACTGTCTCTTATACAGAAGTGTATAAGTACCAATATCTGTATGACTTTTTTTTAAGCATGGCTTAAAATTGACTCAATGGCATAATATTCTTTTGTCTTAACTGAAATATACAGTTTCCTATACACTTGGTATTTTTTATATTCTATACTATGTATTCTATACCTATACTATGTGTTAGATTATATTTTACTACGAGTATTAACATCACGTTTTATTGCTAGTGAAATAATCGATGTATGAGAATATTTAGATAGAGAACGTGTACCAATACTAACTTTTTATTGTTTACGGTTTGAAAACAATATTAAAGTGCTTGTAGTGTAGTGTGATTTATTGGATATTTTTTAAATCTTTTCCCCGAACTATTTATTTATTGCAAATAATAATTGACAGCACCTGTTAACTATTAAACTAGTTCAACTCAATTATACTTTTACAATATACGGTATTTTTTATGTCCTAAACCTATAGGAGTTTGCAATCTTACCCGTAAGATAATATTACATTTAAGTAAATAATATAAATAAAACGTAATTTAAAAAATAAACAAATATATATTATTAACATAATAATAGCATGAGCAGTTTTAAAGCGGTATGTTTTTGATAAATAAATGTCGATCCCAGAACTTTATAAATACAGCAGTTTTTAGTACCTGTATACTCTACACACATGACAAAGAAATTGTACGTCTTTATATAGTGTCAAAGATGTCATTTTCTCGAACGATCCGATCTGTTATTATATATCAGTCGCAGATAAGATCGGTTATTTTTTAGTTTGTATGCTGTATAACTTAATATAATCTTAGTGTTTTTTTCTATATAATTTTGAAATTTTTGATTATGTTACTGCTAACTCTATAGTAAGCAGAACATAAATATTATCAAAAGTTAACTGATTGTAAGAAAACCTTTAGTTCCAATATTAAAATATTTACACCTACCTGTTTTAGTTCTTAAAGTATCTATATTAACTCGAGAGCATAATACTTTAAAAAACTGATAATTTTTTAGACATTTTGAGTTAAATCTGCAATAGGTTAGATTTATTTTAATTCTAGACAGCACGGAGATACAAACATTCATTAAAATCAGTTATTATACGTGACGTGACAGCTTGATATACAAACTAGAATTTTTATGACTAAAGAAAATGGTTGAATCAGATAAAGCAAGATTTACGAAAGTAAATATCAAGATAGCGAGGGTATACTTACGAGTTGTTCATTTCATAATGACAAACGTCAGAGGCAAAAATTTAAAAAATACAGTACACAAACCGATTCAACATTTCGCTCGCGCATCCGAATACGAAACGAAAGGGTACCTAGTTTCTGGATAAAAATTCACATCACATGCTATTTCACAATTTGAAATTGGATAAATTGATAGAACCGGGAGCCGGGGTGGTATTGGCCCTCGGGGCGGTTTAGCTCCCGCTTAGAGGAAGAAGGGAGGAATTTTTGGATTTATTTTTTTCCACCAGCCACCCTTACTCTGAGTGGGGTGTGCCATGAACTCGGTAAACTTGTACTGCGCTACCACTGTTTGGTCCTGATCACCGCTCGCTGCTTGGCTCCGCAGTCACGTAAGATATGTGAACAGTGAACATTGCTTGTGAATTGTCAACCCGGTGTGACATGTGACGCTTGATTGGGCAGTGTACTAGTACATACTATACTATCGATATTTATCATATAATAATGTTTACCGAAGATAAAATTCATATAACCTGTGTTGATACTGATAACGTTTACAACAAATAAGGCTGTCAATCATTCTGAGAATAATGATGTATTAACAACCTTAAATAATATGTCTCCATTATTTATTATTTATTTAACCTTTTCAGGAAAAAAAATATCAAAATCATATTGGTCATTTATCACCAACTTGCAAAATACTTCAGAATGACAATATATTGAAAAGTTAAGAATAAAGCATGGTGTAAAAAAGCGTTGAACAAAAAAAAGAGTATGTACACAAACAAACTAAGAGAAGAAAGCATATGCAATGTAAATAAGCAGGATATCGGTAAAAAATAAATACACAGTGATCTTGCACGCTACCAACTGGAAAGGAAGTGCAAAGAAGATTAAAGGAAAATTAGTTTATTAGTTTTGGTGGAGGTTATTAAATGTTCGATTTGAAGTAAACTGAACTAGGATTTCAAGGGGTAGATTTTCCACGTACTGACTCTCCACCAAGAATTATATATCGTGATATGAGAATGGCGAGATGAAAATATTGTGAATAAATCTATTAAGTTTGGAGCGTTATATATTTCGAGAATTTTGTAGAATGCAGTTGTGGCACTCGTACGTAAGCCTCAGTGACTATGGCCATGTCTTCCTTATAACTGTTCGTAGCTGAGAGAGACAATTGTGTACTCTTTGAAGTGTATGTGTATCGCGATATATACGAATTAAAAGTGAAACATCATGTAGAAATATTATAATAGTAATAATAATTTATTTTAAAAAAACAGTATATTTACAACACAAACTTGACAAATAAAAATATTGAGACCAAAACAGATTCTACAATTTGAGACACAAAGAAACAATCAAGGCACAATCAAACACAGTTAGTTATTTATTTATTTATTTACGACTGATTCCATTAAATTAATTACAAAATTATAGACGAAACGATCATATAAATATAAATTACAGCTGTTTATAAGATATAAACAAGGTCAAAGTTAAATAAGATCAAGGGACAAGGAAGCAAGGTTGTGGTTCCTTGATTTGAGTGGATGGAATGTTTTTGTATACTAGAAATATGTTTCTAAATGACTTGATTCTGTTTACAATGTTGTTGATATTGTTGGGATCTTGAAAATCCGACAATCGAAATCACTGCTTTTGCGTTTTTATTAACATGTTAGAAAATATTTTTCAGCGACGTTATGCGAGTAATGTGAATGAAGGTAGCAATTTTCGCCTCAACCACCAGCGTGCCAACCGCACTGGAGCTGGTAATATTCAGTTGAGATGTTACGCGAGTAAGAGTTCATTTTGAAACAATAAAACCTCCTCCACTTCTTGTTCTGTGTGCGATCGCAATTCAGAATTACCCCGCTGCTGTGACTATGCGGGGTTGGTGCAAAGGCGGGAAGAGCGTGACCCGTGGTGGGAATAAATTATCATAAATAACGTACAATAATATAATATGAACTCAACATTATTTTATATTATTTCTAAGTTCATCGACTGTCTATGTTGACGTTCTCACATATTATTTTAATAATACATTTCATATACAGTCTCAAAAATATACTCGATTTAATAAAATATTTTATAATCACGAATTTTTTTTTTCACTTGAAAAGGGCAGCCTTTTGGAAATGCCTGCTGTCCCACTACATACCCGTATTGCATCTGGAAACGAATCTAGTTTCCTTGTCAATACGCACGTCAGTTGAAATTAAATAACTTGCTACCCAAACGCGAGAGCAGCCCGAAAGGAGCTCTCAACTTCATGGCCCTGCACTTTTAGTGCTAAAAGGAGCAATCGATAAGAGCATCGAGAAGATACTCTTACGGACTGCGAAATAATCATCAGAGAAAGGGTGACTTCTTTTCTGGAAGACAAAGCTAGCTGGAGACAATGTCACCAACAAAATCTTGAAAAAGCTGAGTAATTACTCCGAGAGGCCACGAAGTCCGCATGTCCAATTGGACCCGAAAAGGGACCACGAACAGCAACGATAAGCTCCTGTTGTACCTGATGGATGGTTAATCACAAGACCATAAAAGATGCTCGGAAGTCTGGTTGTTGTCACCACAGAACTGACATGAGGCCGAATATAAAAAAATTGGAAACGCCTACTATAAAAAAAACATATTTTCATTATTTAGTTTGATTTCTTGCGTTGGTTTATGAATTTTTAGCGTTGGGTTTCAGCAGAATGAGCATTTCTATTATTTATAAGCTCCTGACAATTTCATGGGTTCTTCTTCAACACAGTACTTATTGTATATACATACATAATATCCCGCCATCTTCAGATAGGGGTAGGCAGAGAGAATGGAGCGCTTCTTTATACCAACATACAATTCTTGCTTCCTACATATTCTTACATCTCGTCATACACTCGCATCTGTTGTTAGGTTCCTAACATGACCGCCAAAAACTTATTGTGGAAAGGGAAATATGTTCCTACCAAGTTATTAAAGGCTTTTTTTTACAATAGATTAGTTTTATTATTCTTTTATTGACATTTCGCTATTAGTAAATGTACTCGTTTATTTATACGAAATTATTGTATTATTTATTATATTGGTTGGTTATAAAAGTATTTGTATCTTTGAGTATCCAAAACTCTACACTGTTCAAGGAAATAGGAAATTCCAATACCACTAGTTGATTTTTCAAAGTTCTTGAGGCTCCATACCATAGTTCATTGGCTAAATACAAAACAATTACAAATATATAGCCTTGCGAAATACAAGGGAAAGTTTTTCCAATTAGTCTACAAAGATGAAGATCTTCGATGTTTTGACTAATTTATTTTTAGATTTCTTGCTGTCACAGTGAACTTTAATCCAGTTCACACATATTATATATACGTATTTCAAAATGTGCATACGTTAAATAAAACAATGAAAAATTTTAATTACTTTATTTCGTTTTTGACAAGTAATATAAAAAAATAAGGTAAATCAGTAAACAATTGAACATTCATTGTTTAACCTTTTCCATACCAAGTTTCGAATTTGAGATTGTTTCTTTTACATCGAAATCGATAAATTAGGATAAAGACCCAAGTATTTTTCTGTTCGGATAGAGAAGTGCAAAAAGTGAACACAAAAGCCTGGAGCAGCGATGTGGAGTGCGCGAGCGGCGTCTATGCGAGTAGACGCGCCATACAGACGTCCCTTTCGCCAGTCCCGCTTTAATGACGTCACACACGAACGGTTGGCAACTACGTACACGTTGTAATATTTTTCTTTTGAATTTAGCAAATCGTGTAACCGCATTACCCCCGGTTAACCCGCAGTCGAGTTGGGAGCACTTTATTTGCAGAGCAGAATGTGTGCCTGGGCGTACAATTGTCATATTTCACACCAGCGACAGCGGTAGTGTACTGCCGGTGCTGGCGTATTTGCACCGCCTCACCGGCCCGGCCCTACACGCCAGCGCTCGCTGCTAGCTGTCGGGACCCGTTCCCTCTCGCGAGGCCAGAGCCACCCAGCAGTACCCGCATCGACATCCACTCGCGCTAAACTAGGGAGAAAGCCGAATGAGGAATGTTAACAATCCACCCACTTTCCTTTGTTACTTTATTCAGAATTTAACGTCCACTACCTGAAGATTACAAGGTGCCTTTGTATACAACCAAAAAATACACCACAAACTCTTAAAAAGTTCACGTGAATTATTTACTTAAATTTAAAGATACATAATAAAAAGCAAAAACAGTAACTAATAAGATCTTTATTTATTTAATTTTTATACTTTGCTTGTTTTACTTATTTTATATTGCCTGTTTTGCTTCAATTATTTTTTTGCAACAATCTTTTATGTAACAAGTAGGATTGTACACCCCTCCTCTTGAAAAGGAATAAACAATTTATTTATTATCATTTATTTAAATACTTCTGCCTAAGATGACACATTCCACATTGACAGCCATGAAAGTATAAAAGAAATGGGGATAACCCAACAAACATGACAACCAAAACATCGAGCGATAAGCCTTTTCAAAGTATAAATCGTGATGTAGGAAGATCTAAAGTACTATTTTATTTTATTTCTTAGTTTAAAGCACAATATGTTAATTAATTGATCCATCCAACTAGTTCCATCCATCCGACTATCAGTTAGTCATGATGGATTAATTAAGTAATATATTGTAGTTAGAGGCTAAAAAGTAAAATAGAACCATAAAGTGACTGAAGAAAAAATGAAATTCTAAAGTATTTGAATATAAACAAATGTAATATGAATTTGAGAAAACTAACTAAAATGTAACGTAACGTATGAAGATGGTGCTAAGAGACCTTCATTAATTTCTTATCCAAGGTATTATTCTAAAAATTATCAAAAAATCGTTATTCATATTGTTTATAATTGTTGAAGGAATTGTAGGTACATTGTGACGTATTATATATTCAGATGTTTCTGGAATGTGGATGCACATGCTAATGTCAAAGCGAGTTGATTGTATTCGAACAATGTTCAAGCGATGATTATACCTGTTCGCATAATGCCCTTGTCAGCCCGATTGAGTTCAAGCGACAAACTTTCTCGAGAAATCCTTCACAGTTATTCCGCTTAATCACTCATAATTCATCGAATAGCGTTCATGGCCCCGTTCAGTATTCAATACAAAAGTTACCCACATGTTACAATGTCTTTGACAAGGCCATTACAGTAGTGCGAATGTAAATTTAATGCATAATTGTTCGATCTACAAACAAAAACACGTGTGCCGATGATACGAATAATACAATAAATTCTCTTCGGTGTATTGTTGACTGTCTTGGGGACATTAAAATACTGGTTCGATACTTAAGCGCATGCTGCTCTATATTAGAAATTCAATGAATGATTTAATTATGAATATTACGCAGGTTTACAAGAAAAACTAAATGAACAAGTAAATAATAATACATAATTATTGTCTTAATATTCATCTTTATTATTAATGTGGCTGACGATCTCTAAGAAAACTGATGCTTGATAATGGATGTTAATTTTTCATAAATCTCATCACACACAAGATACGACATATCTGTAATACCAGATTACAATTTGAAAAGGTAGAACTAATTAATTTGGCACTAGAAGATACCCATATTATAGTAAAGAGATAACGAAATCCAGGTTCACAAAATAATCGGCTTATTAATTTGTCTGAACGGATTTCAATCAGATGCCAGTAGAAAGCGGGTCGTGTTGTCTTTCCGAAAATGCTAGCTGGTGATTAATGACGCATTTCTATTCCGAGAGTTTTGGCATTAAGCTAACAGTAAAACAGACACGGTATCAATATTTTCGGCAAATGTTTATTATTCAATCAATTATTTTTACACATAGTCCAGATGTTTCACCGCACCAAATTAAAAGTGACTACCTGGCATATTTATTAACCGGGCATTCCAGGGACATATAAATGGAAATATTTTATTGTTTTTTAACAATGATATCGCGTAATATTTTTACAATAACAAATACTGTTGCTCACATTTTATCTTGATGGTTACATACTGTTGCATACATTTTTTTTCTTATCTTATACTACACATGAGACACCTCGACACCACAATCCGTCTGGGTCTGTAACATACTGTACAATTGCAAATGTAAATGCTGTGTAGCAGCCGGAGGAGAGATGAAAACCTGGTTATTCAGTTCTAGCCACAAAATATGGATAAATCGATTTCACGTGGCTTACAATACTGAACGGTGGTATTGCTCCAGGACGATACAAGATCTACCACTCTTTTCCAGTCCAGAGTGAATGTATGTTTTTGAAATGCATTTTTTTGCTGTTTTTGATTTTTTTAAATATATTTTTTTGTACGTATATTTAAAACCTAAATAGAAAAATGCATTTTTAAATATATTATTTTTTTTTATTCCGGCCGGATTCGAACCAGCTACCTCCAGCGTTCCTCCAATGCATTAATCGAGTGCCTTTAACCACTCGACCACGAGACCGACATAAAGCTGTGATACTTAGATTTATTGACCTTTCTGTATATAAACCCAATTACAATCTAGACATATCCGTTTGCAAGTATACATTATTTTTAATCTCATAATTGGTTATTTACTTTTCAGAGTCGGAACACAGATGGGCATTAATAAAGAAACAGTAATGCAAAGAAAATTGGGTAAGTCTATTTTAATAATTAGATTTTTGCTGTACAAATATACTTTAAAACCGCTCTCATTAGAAATAAAAAATAAATAATATTAGAGTATTATTGAAGCTTATTTCAAGATATTACTAAATGTCATCTCTTGCAGATATGCATGACATAAATGCTGGCTATACCAAATGCCATGGCTACATCACAAATACCTACCTGAGACTACTGTCTCCCGGCCGCTCTGTCATGTGATTCGCACGACGACTATCCTAAAACTTTTCCTTCGATTCAGGCAATCTTCCTTCGCTGCACGTATCATCCCTTGTATATACTTTCATCACAACACTGTATTTCAAGAATAAAGTTCTTTGGAAATCACATCCACTCTCGTTATTTAAGACCAGCAGTTCGATAATCTACACTTCTCGTCCAAATCTTTTGTATTTTCTACCAAAAGCCACAGGGCTTTATTTCACCATCAACAGCAATATCACATATTGTGTACAGTAAAGGCATTGAAAATGTATGAATATTACTAATTTCGAATATACAATAATATGAATGTCTGTATACAATGATTGAGTCTATAAGTATCCAGTATTAAATTGACACTTCCTCTAATTATTCATTCTTCTCTCTTACAGTAATTTATTGTAAAACGTTTCAATGAGGCTTAATGGGTAATGGTTCTTGACACCTCAGTTGTAAGGACAAATCATATGTGTAGAAATACATGTCATTGCTGTGAATGCCAGCCCTTCACTCACCTATCATAATGCATGCGTGACTGCAAACTGATGCAATATTAATAGCCATACCTTTGTATGTATAGCAGTATCGTAATATACTGTACTTACCATTGTGGGTTTCTCTGCCCTGGCAGAACCTTGTAGGATTCCTAAACATGTATCAAGTGTTAATTCTGCATTTAATTGGTATATTAAGAAATATATACTTACAGTATAATCATCCTTAACCGCTTTACAATCAATATTCCGTACATGCATATCTCATCTCATCGGCTCTACCTCTCTTATTAAATAATGTAAAAACCTTATTTATATAATTATATCAATCAACCTCTTCCACTGGCTACATGAAGTTTTTATCAATATATTTTCACTAAAAATTATATGAGTTCCAACCTTTTGAAACCGTTTTTATAAATTGTATCTAGTAAAATCTCAGAGTCCCAAAATAATTCATCACCTTACTGAACTAGAATACACTTGCGTAACAGTAATTTAATGAATATAAAGAAAATTTGTCTACGTTCTGTAACTAAAACTGAGTAATGAGAATTTATTTTCTTCTACAATTTCACAATATTAGCTTGTGCAACTGCAACGATTGTTACAGATCCATATGAATGGGGGTTTGTGACTTCCCGTGTTGAAGAAAATATAAAATAATGGAGACCATTCATTTTTTCCCCTAATATATTCTACCATGTTGAAGTTTTTTATATCTACTTTCTATAAATATATTTACTTTCTGATAAACTACATAAACTACAATCACTTGGTATTAAATATGATTCTAAATAAATTATGCAAAATGTATCATTGCCTTTTAAAAAGTATAAAAGAATAGAATAATATAAAATAGAGTAATCTCAGCGGAGCATATTTCGTCTTAAAAGTTATCCCCTGTATTTCTTTGTGAAAGTACGAGTACACCGGATATGAAGAAAAATGTTTCTTTTTGCTATTGCCTCTCGCATGAACATCGCTACGTGTGACGAACGTCAAACGAACACAAACATGGGAAGGTAGGATTGCTTATAATATTAAAATATTTCTTTCTCCACTGCGACGCCGAGAGTATTCAAAATGAAAAATGAAACCATCAACTCTAGCGAGAGTTTCGCAAATGGAGATGTTTGAATAATACTCAAAATAGTATGCAACATACCTACGTCTAGCGCCGACCTTATAACATCGGTTTATATCTAGAGATATTAAATGAAATGTTTTGGCTGCGTAGAGGATATGAGTTCAAGTAAAAATGGCAATGAAAACGTACATTGTAACAACAGCATACAATATGGTAGATAAATAGAACCACAGCGTTTTAATTAGGAATCGTATCGTGCGAGCATTCTCGGCGGCGCGATCGAAGGCTTGGATGTGTGAAAGGCATTGGAGGTTGCCTTTTTACACATACCCGCCTTGAAGATGGACACTGCAATGTGGTATGATGGACATCGAAACGTTGGCAAACAAAATGTGCCAACACGACATCACTCAAAAGTCTTTGACTTGCGAATCTTTTGGTCGTGAAAGCCTACCACAATACTAGCGTTGAATGCTCTTCTAGAGTTTTTAAGCTGTTTGTTTTGAGTTTTTTTATAGTTACATTTTTTTTTAAATATTTAGACGTTGACTTAAATATATATTTTTTAAATCGTACTATCCACCGTAAGACATAGACCTACCTCGTTTCCTCCACTTCTCCATATACCTCCAATTGTAACTACTACAAAGCCGACACATTAAATGTTAGTTTTAGTAAAAGGGTTTTTTGCTATATAACTTTAATAATGTTCCAACTTTTACTGAAAAACGAAACATTGTTTATAAATAAATCCTTTTCATTATAAACTATATTTATATTATATTTAGATCTGACATTTTAACTGCTTGCTATCTGTAGACATAAGGATTGCTTTATACTTACAATAAATATCGGGAAACAATTTTTTGATGGAGAATTCGAAGGAAATATTTATTGTTTCTTTTAAATAAATACTTTTTTATTAATGCCATCCGATCATTTTGTCGGGAATATTTTAATATATTTCAACAACCAAACGTAATTGATACCACAGCAGTATTATTTTACAAAATATTCGTAAACATCCATGTCCTTCTAAACTTGTGTATCGAATTGTTATTCAATATAGTGTAAGGTTTACGATTAAGTACAAAAGGGCAACGCAATGTTAGCCTAAATTGTTACGCTGTGGCCTCCAAATGATATTTGAAATGCGGAAAAAATCATTAGAGATTTTAAGACTAATTGTTCAATGGACACTATAGAATATGCAATCAAATGAAATTTTATTACTCTTTTACAAAGTTTCCGGTAGAGGTAGAGCATATCAAATTCATTGACTATTCAACATTTACGGCAATGTTTTATATCTTTTTTTTATGTTGATTTTTTTTTTGTTTTACATATGGGTTGGGAAAAAATCACGAAAAATGTGTTGTATTGACTGCTACTTGCATTAATGGCATCATATTGTTTTAAATCAACTCCTCATTTATTTCAGTCACGTTTTTTTTAAATTCCCAATAAGGGCGTGTAATCATTTATTATTCTACTGTCTCTCATTGTCACTGTCATTATGATAAATAATGTTATGACAGAGAGAAAACCCCAATAGTAATACTCAATCCTTCATAACTTGCATAAACCTAATTGTTTACTTCAATATAAGCCATTCTGAGGTTGGATGTTCATTATAAAAAAATATATATTTGAAATATAATATATTATTGAAGTACTAAATTCGATTGAAGATACACAGGAAACAACTTTTAAGATATTGAAATTCATAGATGGATAGAGAGAAAATATTATGAAATAGGATTTTTGTACAGTAATCATATATTGCCATTATTTTTATACAGTATTGCATACCATTTTGAATGTGTGACACAAATGAATAATAAAATAGTAAGGAAAGAAAATTTTTCAATTTCAATACACGTGTCTCGCACTTAAGATTCAGCATGTAATATTCGTCTCATTGCCGAGAGATGAAACCACATTCCAAAAAAGTTTGAGTGAAATGAATACGTTTCAAAATATGTAAGGCACCTTATTATTCCTCGAGGGATATGATACCTGTTTACTTTAAATTCAAGAGCAGCGTTTTGCGACTGAATATATGAAAATGTGGAATTATGTTTTTTATGGTAATATATAATATAAATAAAAACATGTACAGCGCCCAGGCGCAGAGCGGCTGTGAACTTTATGAAAATATGAAGACTCAAGACGCACCGCCAAAGCAGATTACGGGTACCTGATATCGACTACTTTCTTTAGTAGTTCTCCGGTGCCTCTTCTAGCTATTTTACTACTTATCTGTTTATAGTCGCCATAATACGAGTATTATGAAAGATTTCTTAATACTCTATCCTACCTCTCTCATTTATTAAGTTTACTTGAACTTACTCTACCGTTTGTTGCATTTATCCAATTACTTTAGAAATATTTTCCGGCGATGGATATTTTATTAAAAACTCAGGTTTGTGGGTTACTAAAATAAATTTGAAGTGAGTGCCAATTCACCGATACCAATCGGGACCTCTTTTATATTTTGAGTGAAATTCTCCGGAGCTCAAAACTGATTTTTTATCAAATTAATATTAATATGTTTTTTTTGTCAATGTATTATTTTTTGAGTGAAGAGGGGACACAGTCGGCGAGGTTGAGATAAGTTTAAGGTCTTTAGGCACGGAGGCCATAGATTCTGCCGGAGCAGAACAATTTTTCCCTTAGACAATCAATTGCTATTCATACTCTTTTCTCCTTTTATTTCCAATAGTAAACAGCACACTGTTCTTCCCAATACAATGTAAAATTACTATGATTATTTCTATTTAGGAAATATTCAGCATCGTTCTACACAATCACCTTTAGAACTCCTCGAGCATATTCACGGTTATGATCATAAGAGCAAAACCATCCACACCATAAAGCGAGAATAAGATTGACAGATGCTCTTAACATCTTCCTTTCATTCTTTGAGTTAGAGGGAAGTCTACTTATGAAATCCTATTTCATTAGACCGCTCTGAAATGACATATTTAATCAATACTGTTAATAAAGTAATAAATATAAGAATTCGTAAGAAATTTCAGGCATCATATTTCATTTTAAGCGATAGTTTTTGACAATTATGCTAATCATATAAGTCGTCATATTTCTGTAATATTGAGTGCGTGAAAAGGTATTTTATGACTGGTGTCATTGCATAAAGCGGTTCAAACTTTTATTGAAACTCATTTGACGGAAAGAGTTGATTGAATATCTAAACGAATTTTTTATGACACGTATCAGTTCGTTCCGCATCTTTCTCAACGAAAGTCAAATAGATTATTTATTCCCACTACATCTCGGTACAAATCAAGGATTCCTACCGTGGATAAGGAGGAAAAGGCAAAAGTGTTCAATTCCCATGCGAAATAAATGGGTTCTGTAAAAGTCGCAAAGCATATCAGTCTGAGCACTCGTAAAGGATTGGTGGGGGCGGTTTTGATCCTAGGGAGAGAGGGAGATTCTACTGCCATCTTTATTTTTTATTCTTTTGAAGAGGATGGTGAAATCTACTTGTATTCCAGCTTTTGATTCGCTATCGGCAAATATCATTTGTTACTTCAAAATTCTGTTCATCCATTGGACGTGGTAAATATCACAAAAAAAAATAAAAAATTTAATCAATGTTGAGAACGGTGTACGGTAGTTTACCGTTATCCTATGCATCACTGTAAATTTATTTTAAAATATAAATTTTATGCAAGATAAAACAAATGATATTGATACCATAGTATATCTTTGATAGCGTCATATAATAAATTTTGGCATTCGGAGCTAGGTTTTGTCTGCAGATACATTAACAAAATAATGATCGGAGCCCTATATTTTGATAAAATACACCCAAAACATGGTTTCTTGAACCCATATAAAATACACAACCCTACAACTGATTCTGTATTTTTAAGAATCTGAATACAACTAGGTATAATATAGAACAATTTTTTTAATATTTTTATTTTTGTTAAATAATGTAATCTTGGCAACACAGTGATTTCAATAAGAAAAATGATAATGAGTTATTGTGATATATTATTATATCTGCATACATTTATCTAAATAGATTTTGTTGCTTTACCACTTCAAGTAATACTTATTTTATTTAATATATTGCCTTTCTCTTTTCAAGTTATTGTATTTTATATTATTTTTATGACAGTGACAAAGTATTGCCAAAAATGATGTATCGTTCTGGGATGATATCCGATCTATCAGCATCCGACACACGGCATAAAAGCAGCATAAACAAGATATCGGAAAATGAGAAAAACGTTATTAAATCTTCATTACGTAAACTTGATATTGACGTATCTTGATATTTGGTCAATGATTTTTTCTCTTATTGTTGACAATAATAAGAACGATGATATGATAGTCATACATTAATATTAACGATTGGAAAATGCAACTGATAATTTTTTTAATCATTTTTTCTACTATTCACATCCATGACAATCAAAGCGATGGCAAACTTTTGGTCTTCTATTCTATACACTGATAGTTATTGTTAGACTCTTTAGATTTCTCTTAAGCATTTACTTAAAAAATAAATATATATTGGGTGCTAGCTTTTATGGATATTACTCATTTTTACCGCAATTTGGCAGTTCATTAGTGTAGATGCGGTTTTTTTTAAATGTGTACATTTGAGCAACGTGTTTTAGGTACCAAAATATTCAACGCAAATAGGTTTTTAGTTATAGAAACACTTGCGTTCAACTAGAGTACATCATAGTAACTGCAAACCTTTGTGACTGACATTTTACTTTATTGAAGGATATCGCCTATAAGACAATGTAACTATTTCACACACACTTTGAATCTACTCTTCACAAATACTTCAGGCACAATGAGAATCTGGTTTGAATTTATTTTCGTGCAAATCTGATTTTCGTTTATTGTTTTAATACGTTGCTTAAGTGTAAAATGCTCCATATTAAATTTTTCATATCTTCACTGACAAATTACCAACTGATGACTTAAAATACTGTGCAACCAAAATAATAGTATACATTAGTTGTATATTATACATTGGCCGTCCTGTTTATTTTTTCTAACCCCATTTTTTGCATCGCCTTTTTTGCATTGCATTGTCAAAATACAATAGTTTTTATAGGATAAAGTGGTTAGATTTTGGCTTAACCCTCATAAGAAGAACCAAAGTTTTTCTGTTGCGAATTTTCTTTACTCACATAGAATTTTGAAATTTTATTCTCCTCCCGCTACCGCAATAACCTGCGGAAGAATTTATTTGTAAACGTAATGTAAAAAAAAATCCTTTGTTCTCGGAATCACAGTGTCGCAGACAATGAAAGTGTTTCAACAACCTTTTATCTATATTAGCACATATGAAACTGTATCGAAGTAGATCGATATTAATAGATGCTGCTATGAGAGAAATATAATAAAGAAACGATGTATTCATTGAGGTCTCTAAGAAACCTAATTTTACATATGTGGGTTTCTTCAAGGTCCCAAATAAAAAATCTTTCATTATTGTAACTCTCTTCTCTATGATTACCTGGTAATATAGATCTACTTTGGTACTGTCTCATGTGCGCTAAGGGAAGGAAAAAGTTAATTGAAACGATTTAATTGTTTATGACACTACGATTCGGAGAGCAAAGAAACTTTTTCTTTGAATAATCAGGCATTTAATTTATTAACTTCATCTCCAAATAAATCAACCGAAACATCGAATCTACACACCTCAGCAAATTATATCCAGAATATATTCTCTTGTACCAAAAACTTACAACTAATACTCCATTTTTTGGAATCAGTATATACATCTAACATCGTATGAATAAACATTAATATAAAAGTGGGGTATCTGGAGAGAAACGGGCCCAAAATATTTTCTTACTACATATTACGACCATATCAAATTGTTAGTTAAACACATTGAAATAATTACTCAATGCTTAACTATATGATGCACCAATTAAATTTCTTTTCTTTTAAAATAAACATCGCATTCACAGTATAATGACAACGAGCATAAGAAATGCTTCGATATTCGTTAAATTTCAACAGTTTATTTGTATGCAGTTAACGAAAATAAATTCAAAAGAATGCGACATTGTTGCAGGTGAAAGGGGTGCATTCTGCACCTTTCTTTGGCGTTGCCAGCTTAGGGGACGTGACGGGAATATGGGATTAATATACCATTTAACATCTCCAGCCGAAGGAGGATTTATCCCCTTGTACGCGTTTTATAATACTCACCGCAAGTTGCACGATTCTACGTTTGTTTACTATAAGAATACTTCTAGGGCACAGCTGAATAAGTAGATTGTTTGTTGCAAATCGTTCGTTCAGAAAAATGTAATTTTATGTAAAGCGATAAATAAAAATGGGATTGTTGAAGGATACTAAAGTGTATTAGGTGTATTTTATTTATTATGTAGATAATTTATAAAGCGCTGTTTTCGTGAGAAAATCACCTCAAGAGCTCTGAAGGTGTATAAAAAAGTTCGTGGAATTCATTGTGCTTAGTGTACTCGATGAAGAACATTTTTGTGTCTACGTATATTTTTATACGTTACATATTTGATGAACACTTTTTATATACGTAGTAGTATTAGTTGTAGGTTTATGAATTGGAACAATTACAAATGAATATATTATGTATAATCCTTACCAAGGTGTGAGTACTACTAATATCGTGTTTGCTAATTTCTCTATAGAAGGGCTTAAAATGTGTCCTGGCATTAATATAATATTGGGCAGCAGCGGTGTTGTTAATTTCCTTAATTACTTATCCCAAACGGATTGTTGATTGCGGTCAGAAGGTAAATGTTAAACAATTGCGCAAGTCTGGTTTACCCTTACGTCCTAATATGTGAAATATAATATAAGAAAATTAGGGTTTAATTCAAACCACCTACCCGTTAATAGTTTATGTGTGTGATGCGAACATAGCTGTTCGGGTATGTGGTGTGGACAAACCCTAATTTTGTTCACATTAGGGTATTGTCCCATTGTATTCTACATGAAATGTGATTTATTTTATATATTTGGATACGTGCAAAAACTATTTCTCTGGTACACAGACGATATTTGTATTGTCTCTCACTCTTGAGTATTTCCTTTTTTTTTGTAAAAAAACAATAAGAAATTACACTTGATCGGTCCTATGTTCGTCCGGTTAATTTCAATTATTTATTGATTTTACATTACATCATATTTAGTTTTTTTTTTGTTACACTACATATAAGATACCACGACACTACTGTCCATCTGAGTCTATGATATTGAGTGCAGTTGTACATGTAAAAGCTGTGTAAGTGAAAAAAAACTGGTTATTCTGTTTTATTCACGAAACATGAATAAATCCATTTCACGCGGCATTCAATACAGTATGGGGGTATTGCTCTAGGGTGAAACAAGATCTACCACTCTTTGCCAGTACAGAGTGAATATTTTTCAAATACATACATATTTTTACCATGTTTTACCATGTATTTAAAATGGATATTAAAAAAAAATATTTTTTTCACTCTGGCGGTATTCGAACTTGCGATCTCTAGCGCGTTTGTCTAATAACCTATCTATTAGACCAACAATTTATTTACAATTATTCACACTCATTATGATGTATGCGTATGCAATTTTGTCGACATTTAAATACATCTTATCTTAAGATTCCATGATATAGCTGAATCTCTAGGAACGTAGATGTCATGGAGATGAAAGTAATTTTATTGTATAAACCCAATAAATATCATATATATGATGAAATAAAAACAGACTTTTAATGTACCTTCGTTCAAATACATCTCGGAATAAAATGTTTAGGCTGGTTTAAATAATATAGCCGATGTAAAAATACGCGTATAAAACATCTCTCCATAAAAACACAATGAAACGAAGCAGAGCCTTGTAAGAATTTGAGATATTTATATGAAAAGGGACCGTTGCGTTGACAAAATTTATTCTCATTCCTTCCGCGCTGCCTGCTCCGCCGTATATATTTTTTATTTCGAAGGTATATTGAATATTTAATATAATATCGTGAATATTTAGTACATTATTATTCCGCAAGTGCCTCGCGTAGGGTAGAAAATCAAATAATTTGTTTTCCTTCGGTACATCCTTGATAATCTGAAATTGTTTTATTTATGATTCCGTCTTCGATTCTTCTTATTTAGTATCATCATTAATCATTCACTGAATAAATTGGGTAGCTTCTTAGCGAAATGATACGTTTTTAAAACTTAGTCATGACATATCATATTCATTTTAACGGCAAATCCGTTGTATTGTACAATTATTTCTGCCTGGAACTATTTGACACAATTATTCAGAAGAAATAAGCCTTTATAAAAACTGTCGTTACATGTATTTATCATTTCATGTGCTTCATATATCATAAGAATCAGATTAAATTAAACTAACACTTGTAAGAGTACCTAGTCGCAGATACAATGATTTATGAAGTATTATAATGCCCGGGGAAAACAATAAAATGACATCATTAGTCAAGTATTAATTAAACTTTAAACAAAATATGGTACATAATATGCATATTTATAGATCACCAGTTTGGTATGCGCTTGATTAGTGTGACGTGTCATAGATGCACGATCTATACGATTTATTAACGAAATTACAAAATTTAAAAAAAATAGTAAAAAGTTTGATCAGTAATTTGAATCAAAGAATTTAAAGCTATCTTCAAAATCGATTAATTTTAGTTACAGAAAATTACGTTAGCATCGAATTAAAAAATTACGTTACCGTAGTTTTTCGCGACATTGGTGTAATTGGTGTGTTAAATAAATAAATAAACATTTTTTCCACTTTTAGATCAGGCATTGAGTTAATGTATTCACTAACACATAATTCGCATCTTCGCTGTAGAGGAAACCTTAGTAATTGATTTAGAAAACTATTGTTATAATTTTTTTGTAAGTTAATAAGAGACGTGTTAAGTCATTCTACCTTCTTGTCCTTTGCTACATGAAATGAAAATATAATTCAAAGGATTTTTAGCTAAATTTAAACAAGATACGGGATGCGTCTTCTTAGCTCAAGAATGGGATCAGAATTTCGTTATAACAATACGAAATAAACCCGTAAAAACATTATTGTAATGACGGCTTCTGTATTATTAAGGAGAATATATTTTATTCAGGCAAATGGAAAAACACTAGGAGGAAGTCTCGCAAGTCCTCCGTATCGCCAGAAGAGGGAGTGTATTTATTTAGGCATGAATATGATATTTTTACATCGTATATTTTGTCCAAAAGACAAACAAGATACGTCTTTCCAATCCCCATAGGTATAAATTTTCCATTTTCCCGTGTCTATTTTTCTTATCTCATACAAAACGAACTTCTATCTTTCACTCACGAGAGAAGGGTATACGGAGGTGAACCGACGCGAGGCGTGGTACAGTATTATTGAAAAGTATTATATTACATAATATTATGCTCGTATTCCCTATATACGACAAGTAATACATACTGGTACATACATCGGGAAATGATGTTTTTAGAATGTATATTTCTTAATTTATGTCGAAATCATTTTAATCTATCGTAATTGTGTAAACTTATAATCATTTCCAATTTTGAAATCAATTAAAAAAATATCCGATTTTCAATATTTGCCTATATATAAATATTTTTATTGTCTCAAAAATATTGCTTATATTGCAAAAACGGTTTAAGTAAATCATTTCGACACTAAGTTTGAAAATAATATCTGCAAGACGTTCTCATCAGACCAAATGATCTTATAACCATTTGCAAACGCGAAAGTAAAAGTGGTAACTCGCCTTAGAGTGTTATATCGCCTTAAAGCTATACTACCGTTCTCATATTATACGCTACGTGAAATGAATGTATCCTTGTTTTGCGACTAGAATTAAATAAGTAGATTTTTCTTACTACTACAAATCATTTACAGGTGCAACTGTACTAAATTTACATGGCTAAGCGAATAGCGTGTATTACAATATATATTACATGCATTAGGAAAAATGCCTAAATGCCTATCTAACCTAAAATGTGGCATAATGGCCAATGATACAATGCAATTGTATAATTACACGCGGTCAATTTGCGCGCGAAAGAAACTGTTAAAGTGAATAAGTCATTTAAAACTTATTTGATCTATTTTTTCTTCGCAAGTCAAAGACTTTTGGGTAGTCATGTCGTGTTGTGACATTTTATTTGCCAACGCTTTGGACCACATTGCAGTGTCCATCTTCAGGGCGAGTCTGTCTGTGTAAAAAAGGCAGTCTGCCTTCTTTACACAAACAGACTCTCCCTGAAGATGGACACTGCAATGTGGTCCAAAACGTTGGCTAACAAAATGTCACAACACAACATGACTACTCAAAAGTCTTTTACTTGTGAAACTTTTGGTCGTGAAAGCCTACGAAAATACTATTTTTTCTTGTTTATTATTTTGTGTCTTCTAATGTTGTTCCCGTTTTCGTTAATAAGCTGGATATTGTGCACTCATTTTTGTTTAAGTATTTATTTATGTAGTTTATTTAATCTTTTTATCAATTCTTCTGTCAAACTGAGTGTAATTATGACATACAGGTACATCAGGTATTTTAAAACCTCAAAAATCTTATATCTAAAAAATGGCAACTTACAGAAATATTAGTACGTATCCTTTACATTTGGAAACACTCTGTTCTCTTTGCAGACCTTATACTCCGTGTATTATCATAAAGCGCTCAATCGATTTATTTTAAAATATATAGGGAGGTATTACGAGCTTTCTCTACTATCTACCAACATGCGTCTTTGCCAAAAAGTTTATCGACATTTTCTTTATAATAATATGTCACTACATAACTACCACGAGAAATGTAAGCCAGGTCTTTTCTACAGAGAATAAGAAAGGAGAAATCTCATGTTATACTCAACAAACCAATTGATACTTAAGAATGAAATATTTAATCCTTTTAAGATATTAAAACTTCTGATTTTTTTTTCTTTTTAGACGAAATTTTATGCATCCAAATTTAAATTATGTATTGTGATTATGTATTTACTGTTCCTTTATTGTAATAAATGAATATATTTTATCCAGAAACATCAAACAAGTAGACTTATATATTCTTCCTCTCGTTTTAAAATAAAACAAATATTATTGTATTAGAAACGTTTATAACGTGGTTTATTCTTATGGCGCCGGTTTTATTTGTAAATTATCTCGAGTGAAACAGTTTTATTTTTTTAATACATAAATAATATATTTTGCTATAAATCTTCAGTTGAATTTGATGAACTATATTTTAAGAATTACTTACTGAAGGTAAATGGGAAACTCTAGTACAATTTTTCCATGGTACATTTATAACACCGAAGAGCACTAATCAGATAGTTTCCAATAACGGATATTAAACTGTAAGTAAAAAAAGAGTATATGATTTCAAAAGCAACAGTTGAATTAACAAAATTGAGTCTTAAAAGCGCACACATGGATTAAACTATTCGCTTGTCGGAAAGGACAGTACTTCAACGTGTATTTATAATAATTTTACTATCGTTTTATCTCCTAATCCAGCGCTTTAGGCAGCTTTCATTACAGCTTTTATTGCAGCGCCCTTGAGGTGATATTCTCACAAAAACGGCGCTATATAAATTATCCACGTTAATAATAATAATCCATTAGTATAATACTAAGCATTATAACAACCTAAATATGACCAACCCAATGCTCAGATATTTTTCATTGTGTTCGAAATTTGAATAGAACGATAAAGAATGAATTATACATGATCTTAAATATATCGGTATAATTTGCTATTCAATTTTACTAACACGTGCAAACTCAATAAAACACATAATAAAAAATCCAAAAATATATTAACAGATCATCCTCACCCCTGCGAGAATATACTGCAGCCTTTCAGAATTCGCTAACAATCCAACCCACATTCTAAGTACTCGCATTTTCAAAGGAAAGTTTCAAATCAATTCGGGATTCGTTCGACTTTATGGGATCTGGATACATCTGAATACGGCGAAGAGAGTGTACCGCGTTGCCATGAGGTAATCGAATGTCAAAAATAAAAGGGATGTACCGTGAAAAATACAAGGTGAAATTCAAATAATTGGCAATTTAAAATGTCACGCGCAGCTTACACACCTCTCTCCTTAACCCTCTTCTGTCCTTTTGTAGGGTGCTCTACGGGATAGGTGCTACGAGCTACGGGCTACGGGTAACTGAGAGATATGTATTGAAAATATATTTATTGAGAATAACTACTGAGGTGAACTTTGTACCAACATATCTGGACTATAGTTCTTAAGTCCCTCATATCAACAAAAAAAAAATTAATTGGTTTTAAATATGGTAACATATTTGTTCTTCTTTGCTGTGTTTAAGAGAATGCATTCATCTACAGAAAAGTTTATTGGGAATGATTGCTCAACTCTTAGTCTCATTTGTTTTGTCAACCTGATGTTTCGAAAAAATTGCTACTGCTTTTTTCTAATTTACCTTTCAAAATTCTATGAAAGGTGAAGTTTTGATTTTTCTATTACGCTTAAAATATTCTATGTTGCTGAAAAGGGTTTATAGAGTTCTCTATACTGCAAAATTTCTTCAGTTTTAACTAGGTCTGTTTATGGCATTATGAGCTTTCTTCGGTAACACCACATTCGGAGCTTCTTCAGTCTTTTCATGTTAGTTACTAGAAGTATTCCCATTTTATCCTGGCATAACAATATCAAAAATTATAACAAAGCTCGATTATATTCTTTAAAACGTACTTTTCTTTTGCTTTAAAAAAAAGTACGTTTTAAAGAATACAATCGAGTATTTATTGATTGTCAATTATTTAGAAACTAAATAAAACAATACTAAGTAGCTTTGTTGCTATCACTTTATTTA
>JAPMAF010000030.1:10587-24074 GCA_026537445.1 Silvatares holzenthali | reverse complement strand
CACACTTTGAGAACTTACAATGAAAAAAAAATATTTCGTAGTATATAACTTCAACATATTTGTAGATTACGTTATTTTGTATGAGAGCCGTTGGCATATGGTCAGTAGACCTCATAGGCGTCTATAAACTTTCTTTATTCTTCGGTGTAAATTTCTCCGGTATTGAAGTCAGTTTGCCTCTGAGTCATGAACCAAAACCCAGTCTTCGCGCCGCCCGAGGAAGTAACAGTTGCCTGAATGGGAACTTTCATTACTCGTTTTTGGTCGAAGAAAGTTGCCTTGTAGAGTGGCATTTATTAGACGCCGCTGCATCGTCACTGAAAATGTTATTAACAATGTCTGCATTCCATGGAAGAGATGTAGCAAAGTAACGATTGAGGGATGTTGCTGTAAAAATAGTTTAATTCTATTGTTGATGTTTAATGTTTGTACTCGATAATGGTTGACAACGCGTCGCGTCGCGTCGCACCTAAAAAACTCGCAGAAACATTACATTGATATTAATGAAATAATACATTAAATATGGAATACGCCTATCACAAAATAATCACCTTGAGGAGATTTTCCCACGGAAACAGCGCTATTTAAGTGTCTGCGTTAATAATAATCTATTAAACAAGTTTGTCTGTTTATTGTTACTTACTTGAATTATTCATGTAGCTGAGTCATATAATACATCATCTCGTCGCTTCACTGAAGGGGCAGGCAGAGAAGATAAAGCGCCACACCACTCTATCCTAGCATCTCCTCATGCATACATTGCAATTATTACAAGCTAAATTTGTTAATCTGATCATGTCATGATTTTCTTGGACGACCTCTCTGTATCATCCTTTTACAAGTGCATTGTAAATTTTTCATACCAATCTCTCGGTATCCATTCGTTTAACATGCCCAAACCATCTAAAGGAATTTCTCTAAATTTTGTCAAAAACGCTTGCACCCGCTTTATATTCTTTCCTTATATCTGTATTCCTTACTGTCATATACGTATCTCTGTCTTAAATTCATTCGAAAGTGTTGTTAATTGCACTTCAAAAAGCAATTAAGCAATATCTGGCGTAGAGTATTGAACGTTGATACAGCTAATGAAACATGTTTCCAAATAAACATCATTATTATAAGAACGATAGCTACATGGCTAAAATGATTCGAATACCTTATCCTCTTAGGTCTAGTGCTAATGCGTTATTTCAATAGATTTGCATCTTAGTGGTTTAGTTAATCTTAGACGTTTAG
Source organism: Silvatares holzenthali (assembly GCA_026537445.1). Classification (NCBI taxonomy): domain Eukaryota; kingdom Metazoa; phylum Arthropoda; class Insecta; order Trichoptera; family Pisuliidae; genus Silvatares; species Silvatares holzenthali. The sequence continues at coordinate 22,835 of JAPMAF010000030.1, read as the reverse complement.
TATGATTATTTATTATATTCCATTCTCATCATTTTATTTTCATCGGGCATTTTATAAATGATATATAGTTTAAAGTTGTTGTAAGTTCCCATATTAATCATAGTTATTTTTTGTCTACTATTGTAAATGTCGTCGTTCACATTGTTGATTTCAGAAGCATACAATAATATTGTCATTACAGTTTTGATGCTAATTGTTTTTGAAATGCTTAAGAACGATTATTCATAATCAATAATAGCTTTATTTATTAATGCTGACCGTAGAGAATAGGCAACAAAACCAAATAATAACAACACATTTATACTTTTTCACAAGATTTTTTTATTGTTGCTTAAAGTCTATAGGTTGGGTAAGTTTTTCATTATTTACAGATGTCTTCGGCGGTCTATCTTTTATAATATTTTCTGCGTATGTTCTACATATTATCCAGGTAAATGCACAGTATTATTTATTATGAATTACAAATCATAAATTTTAAAATCAACACTTTAACTATCCACTTAAACCTACTTGCAAATAGCGCAAACATATTTCAACTTATCTTTGATAGTATCGTTATCAATGTTATGTTAGTCTTTATCTACGAACTTAATTAAAGACAATTTTTTTAAATGTAAATAGTATTATCCAAAGATTATTATTGCTATTTTTATAATAAATATCTACTAAATATCTTATGATTATGGTTGTCATAGTTTTATTAACATGTAATATTACAAATATTTTGCGAATATTTTATATCAAATGTTTGTTACCGACAAATATCATTTTTAATTGCATTTAACTGCATTGGTTCTGAAAAAATGTTAAAGAAAGACATATGCGTAATATATTGGAACAGGGTATTCTCTAAGGAGAACAGTGAAATGTTGCTAGTGTGCATCAAGTTTAACCTTTGAAATTCGAGGTTCAATTGTTAAAGACGTTGAAGAATTGCATTTTGTATAGGGATAAAGTAACATAGAAATTTTGAATAGTTTTTTTTGCGAATAAATATTACAAAAGCTACGTTTATATTAATTTGTTTGTACTAAACAGATGGAAACTTTTTAATACGTGAGAAAATCATTCCAAATGACATTGATGATGATCGTATACCCCTCTTTAATCAATTGTTTTTTCTTTGATGCAATTTAGTATTATTTCTTTAATTAAAATATATGTAATAAAGAATTTAAATAACAAGCTTTGTTGATTATAAGTAAAATGTTCACATGTTGCTCATTTTCGTGATAAAACCTCCTTTCCCACATAAAAAACCACCAGGTTTATGAATGATAAATTTATTTGGCATTGATATTAAAGTAAGACAGAGAAAGATTGCTTACTGATGCTGTCATAATAAATTATTGCTTTCCCACCATACATACTCGTACTATACGTACTGGATCTACGAGTAGTAACGTAGCTGGTTTCCTAAACAGAACACACATACACTTATGTGTTGTTGCCTAAACGAACCAACGGCTAGAAAAAAGATTTCTACTTCATAGGCTTGAATATACTCGTACACATTACTGAAACATTTGAAACAATTTGAATCATTAGGATTGTTAAACAGTATTAAATAAAAATTAAATTATTTAATAAACAATACAAAATTAAATAGTGAAGAAATGTTTATTTATTAATACCAAGACATATTTGACATTATTTTTTATGTATTCCTTCACAGACAGCACTATCGAAACAGGTCTATAACACCATAAGACGCTATGTGCGTCTTAACTTAGGGTTAGGGTTACATTAAGGGGGACTCAGGAGACTCGTGTTAAAGGTAGGAGGAAACACAGACGACCGAAGATTATTCCACAGCTGGACCGTCTTTTTTTATTGATTTCGATGCTATGTGGGTGTTAGAAAGAAAAAATGAGGGATTTAATAATGTGGTTCTTGAAAAGATCCAAATTACAGAAAGGAGGAAAAACAGTGGCCGGCAACGCGTTCCACAGTACAGACTAGCATAAAAAAGAGCGAGCAAACCTGCTAGTCCTCATACGACCGAAGTCAACTGAGTTCGGATACTGGGAGAGAGCGTGTCATGTCGCCCTACCAAAGAAAGTGGCTGGAGGAAGCAATGACGCCAACTCCTGAGAACATCTACCATAGTAGTAACGGTAAAACAGACACAACATGCCGACCTCTGTGCTCCAACGATTGAAGATTATTTGTGAGCGTTGTATCATTAATCAACTGTCTCTGTACAGAGTCGAGGAGGTGATTTTGGGGTGCCCGACCAGCGGTGACTACCGTATTCAATAACCGGACGCACCTGAGATCTGTATAGTGTCAGAAGTTACCCAGAGGAGAAGAATCTACGTGCTCGATGAAAAGCTCCCAGCCTCTGAGAAGCCTGCTTCACTCTGGCCCACACAAGAAAGATTTAAGAAATTTTTAAAAATCCAAATTTAATTCCAAATCTTTAGGACATCGACCAGATACATTACTTCAACTATTGCACGTTAACGAATGTTTTTTTAGAATTAACATTCAGACTGTTGAAAGTCGTAATACTTTAAACCTGCATTTTTTTTTTGAGAGCATTTGCCTTCTACACTGTAGGAATCATCTTTTTAAAAGATATTTAGTTCTATTTCTCTCTACTTGTATTTTATGAGTATATGGAGCATGCCACAGTCTAAGATATGGCTACACCTGTAGCAATCGACGCAATTTGAAATGGTAAACAGTAGTAGGTGTAAAAAAATGCTCATTGTTTCTTAAGTTCATTACACGTCACATACAACGCGGAATGGTGGTTTCAGAGCGATATAAGAAATAACAATTTGTTACCAGAGTCCGGCCGCTGAGAGAATGCGTTCCCGACAAAAAGTGATCTAATGAACGATGTAACTTTGAAGTAGAATATTCGTATCGTTTATTTGACCTAGTAACAAATAATAAAATTAAAAACTATATTTTTATGTTAATTCTGCAAAGTGAAACATACTAATATTCAAAAAATACAATTTTGTTTTTAATCCACACTATACTGTTACAAATTTATGGCAACTGTTTGTTTTTACACAAGTAGTGATGTGCCAAAAATTCTAAGTTATTGTAACATACGATTAATACGAAATTAATTGAGAGATTAGTACGGAAAATTTACGATGGTAATGTTGAAGGTATGCGACAGAGGGATCGCACAAGCAAATCATGGCATGAACAGATTAAACAAATTCTAATCGATGGCTCTGTTCATAGTCGTAATAATCGGAGAGTATGCATGAGGAGATATATGAATGTGTATGAGGCAAGAGATATATGCCAGGATAGAGTGGTATGGCGCTCAATCCTCTCTGCCTACCCCTTCAGAGTAACGGCGAATTTTATTGCAGGTGTATTGTAAGTGAAGGTGTATTGTAAGTGTACCAGTTTTCAGTTATACCTTAGCAACGAGGTTATGTGTTTGCTCCTCGTTAATGGATGTATTGCTGCATATTTCCATCGAAACATCAAGTGTCTGATTTCTCTAAATCATTAGTTTACTATTAATTGTAAATTGTCATACGACTGAGATTGCACAACAATAAAGCGTGAGTGTTAGACTATTGTTAATAGCATTAATGAATAATATTGATTGAGTTTGGATTAGATTAACGTATTATTTTCGTGCATGTAAATATTATTTATACTAAATACACCCACACATGATCCGCTTTTATCACATCACTTTTGAATAGTCATGATTTCACTTGCGCACCTTGATAGGCCACACAACAAATTCTTTTAGGTCCACTACAATCAATCCGATACTGAATGAAAACACAACTGCTGAATATCATGCGACATTAGACTTTATGAACGTATGTACATGTCCTACTATTCCATGCCATGCATAGGGCTAGTTTTTAGGAGTGCCCTCAGGTGTTCCGTTCTAAGGCCGATGAGTGAGTGAGAGGTTTTTCAGAATAGACTGCATGCATCCAATAACAGCAAGCAATACGCAACCGCATTATAAAAATGTCCAATCACATGTTTATATGAGGTCTATACAATAATAATAATGATTCAACCTTTTGAATGTTATACAGTTATGACGGTGCAGTAACAATAATTCAAGTTACACCGTAGCGTTCTCAGTACTACTATCTGAACCCGATTAAGATTAATAAATGTATTACGGAGGCACTTAAGCAGAAAACATTTTTAAAACATCGTATCGAATTTGTGGGCATGTAAATGAATTGAATCTTTTTGAGTGTGCGTTTAATTTGATTGTCTGTGTCGGTTTGTGTCGCTGGTTTTGATTCGTCCCTCTTGCAGCAGTCTAGCAAAGTAGCCATTCACTGCGCATGTGCGGTCGCGACTTCCGGGACACTTTTATCCGATTTTGTTCGTTTTTTTGAAAATTTTCCAAAGAAATAAAATAGAATCCGATATAGAATGTTTTCGCGATTTCGTTGAATATCCCGCTAAAATGTGCGCTGAAAACGGGTGAAGTTGATTGCAGAAGACTAGAGGAAAAGTATACGAAAGTTCCTTCGACGTTCGCAAGTTCCGTGTGTACATAACCTCACTCGCACGAAACGAAAGTTTTCGATACGATAACATTAGCCACCTGTGGATTAATACTGTTTTTATTATTCTTCGCGTTGAATGTTGGAAATTAGCAATTACAGAAGTATTGTGTCGTTCATAAAGTTCATTCCAATATTGAGTTAGAAAGTTTACTATGCTAGAGACATCAACGAGTAGAAACGAAACCCGGTCTGATGAATAACGTTCTTATTTTCTGTGATTCACCTTAGTACGGATGGTTATTTCATTAGATGAAATCAGATTGGGCAGATTGTGTTCGATGTCCAAAGTGCCATCTTGTTGAAAATCAGATTGTTTTTGTTACGTGACCCTGTTTTCATCGTACGTTATTATGTTCATGGTTGATGGTGTTTGTCGGTTTCTCTCAGATGTCCAATTTATTGCTGGGCATTGTGTGCTGTGAGTTATTACAGTGAGTGGATCATGTTTCTGGTTATTCGTGAGTGTGGGTTTTGAATGCGGCATTTGCAGAAGTGCATCATGATTGTGTCGACATTCAAGGATATCAACTCGAGAAGAGGAGGCATTCACCTGGTTCTATTGTGGATATGTCTAATTGCTAAAGGTAATACTTGTAACATCAATCAATGATACTGTGTAACCCGCTTCATTACAACTTAAAATTCATTTCAATTATGAATACGTGATTTATTTGCTCATGTTTCTGCATTATACGTAGTACGTTTATGAATAGAGGTACAAAATAATTATATTACATAATACAACAATTGTAAGCTCATCTCCACTAATTGCGAAACATACACGCCTTACTTTATGTTTTTTATTTCTTCCTTTGCGATTATTTTATCATCTCGTTTGTTTCAATTTAGAATAGTTTAGCCATCTTCAAATAAATTCACAACACAATTTGCCAATTTAAGCATTAACAAGAGAAACCTTTCACTAACTAACATTACATATGATTTAGTTTGTTGTAGAATGAAGTTGTTAGATAATGAGGTATTAGATTGGTTATGTCAATTGTTTTAAATGATAGTCACAGTATGTCAATCTTCTATTTTCCTATAGTTATATCGATGAATTATTTTCGCCTTTATAATATATTTCAGCATTATTCAGCATTTTATTTATAACTACGTAATTACGTGTATTTACATAGTTACAACAGCTGTTGGAATTAATTAAACAATAGTAATTAACCCCTATCTCTACCTAATTCTACCATAACAGCAGCGAAGTTAACTTTTAAATTACTCTCCGGACTAACGTTCATCAGAGGTAAATAAAGCAGACACATATATTCAGAATTGTTACGTTCCGTGTAATGAAACTCCCTTGTAAGCAATTCTTGTTAATGAATTTTACCAGTTGGAAATCTTGTTACGGAAACTTGGACATGTTTAATACAAATTTTCCAGCCAGTTTTGCATATCGTCTATTTTAGTCATTTGGAGATCGTTCAACATTATTATATTATATAGTAAGTTACTCGTCAGAAATATAATTTCATTTTAACTTATAACAGAGATGTAAGTAAAAAAAGACGAGAAAAGGGAATACTTTTTAAAATTGATTTTTATTGCATTCATGAAAATTAGGGCTTTGGTATCTATGGACCTCCAGATAAAAGCCTTTTGCTTTCATGCTAGAATGATGCTATGCTACGCTGTAAAATGAAAACATTCTTAAATGTTCTTCTCATTTTCTTTTTCATCATTAAAAGCAGTAATATCTACGTTAATTTATACTTAGAGATTCTTAAATAATACATCGTAAATGTTATTTTTAGTATAGTAATATATGATCTTTATAATGAAATAAAATGTTTATTAGCCAATTAATATGCACCATCATTTTTAATTCCATTATCATAAATAGGTATTGGTAATGATTTACGATCGCATATGTACCGAATGAATTTAACGTTTTACTTTCCTTGAATTTCTGTAAGAGTATATTATTTTCCAAGGAAAATTTTTTGATTGAAAGTATTTACGATTAAAATAACTCTAGCGTTTCTGATTATAAATGATACATTTATTTTTTATATTTAATGAGCTAATCAAAATTAGAGAGCTCATTAAATTATTCTAATCCTTATCTCTTCAGTTAACATCTAAAGCAGTCATTTAAAGCTTCAAATATTTAAAAGTAACCTATAAAATAAATTACTCAAATTCTTGCATATTGTAATAATTATTAACTTTGATTACTTGCACAAAAAACAACCTTGTTGTATAAAATACGTATGTGTATAAATACATGTCTGGTTTAACACAACATCCGCGAACCTTAACTAATGACATCCGTCAATAAAACCTGTTGCCCGTACACCAGGCTTGTACAGGCATCGCATATTACAAGTTAAATATATTTACTTTTCAATAGAAGCTTTTGTCAATTATCTTGGTATCAAAGAATAGCAAAAGACTAAGAAGGTTTGTCTTTAATTAGCAACTTTGAATTTAGTAAATGTCTACTATTTACGACCAAGGTACAAATTTGTCTTTTTTTGTCAATATTTTTGATATATTCTATTGGTTGGCTTTAGTTTATTCTTGTTAATAATAAATTGATAAAAATAACAATATTTATTGTAATATTATAATGAAATTTAACTTGCATAAATGTTGTTAAAATAGATTAAGATGTTTTGAGAGAGCCAATCCATCTTAATTAACAATATTGCTAAGGGTGGTAAATTTGAAGTTAAAAATGTTTCATTTTAATGGGAATGATAGTACAATAGTTTTGATTTTTTCTGCACTACTGCGAAATATTTATGTACACCCACACGTTTAATGATTTGAAATCATAATACATTTGAAGTTCCGTCATTCAGACTGATCATAACGTTTACAGTTAAATTTACACTACAAGATTTTACCTCGTGAAGGTATGTTCAGAACGCATTCTCCGTGTAATCGTCTTAATTTTGCAAGCTTACAATTCGTTTTCTCAATCAAGCTTCTATGAACAAGTGACATTAAAAATAATTTAGAAGGAAATAGCAAATTGTTTAATGATCGGATAAATTAAAGTACAATATTAAGCATGAAAATGTTTCAGGCTACATGCACACCTTGTGTCATTAGGAAAATTTTATTCCCCTCTTGAAATATTTTTCATCACTACCAATGTCAAATTAGTTTCAAAATGATACATAATACGAGTTCTTAAGTAAATTATTTATACAGAAATATCGCGATCAATAATCATTAACATAACATTAGGCTTGTGAGATATTCTAATGGATAATGCTGCAATTGTACATTTAAAGGAGATAGACAAATTCCAAATGATTTGTACTCTTTTGCTACCTTATGTTGAAAATACCAACATCATTACTGTTTTACATATCACATAGAGGAAATGTTTCTTTCTTACGAGTTTGTAGATAACGAATTGTTTTAATTTTACTTTAGTTGTTTTCCAACCATAGTCTTTTATACCTTGATTGTGTATTATTAATTTCGATTATTTATATATTTACAAGACAGCAATGGTGTTTTTTGTCATACTACACGTGAGTAACCACACCATTCTTATCCGTCTGAGTCTGTAATATTCAGTGTAGTTGCACATGTAAACGTTGTATAACAGTAGGAGGAGAGAAAGAAAACCTGATTATTCATGTACATATTAATTTCATGAGGTGTACAATACAGAACGGGGAATTGTTGCAAAGCGATGCAAGATTTACAGACATTATTATCTTTACAATTTATTTTGTTTTTTAATGATTTTGTTTATATACTTATAATATATATTTACTAAAATCGGAATTGAAAAATACATTTTTTCATGGGATTCGAATCCGCAACATACAGCGTTCCTCCAACATTTTAGTCAAGTGTTCTAGCAACTAGACCACGAGATTAACAGAATGTGTGGAGTTATATGCGATGGTTTGAAATTTATGAAGGTGTCATAATCTTTATTGCTACAATATGGTGGGAGTCTTGTCTGCTTTCAAGACACGGTGCTATTTATTCATATCTTGGCATCTATCCAATTTCTTTTGTCTAATGAACGACAGTCTTTGTCTAATGAACTGTTTCATCAAGCAGTATCACATTAGGTTTCTTGACACTTCAAATCATTCATGCGATGTAAATGACAACTTGTGCAGTTTACCGAATTTTAAGAAGTTGACTACGTCTTGGCTTAGATCATAAAGTATAGTGTTTTATTTTCTCATTCATATTGTCCTTTATATAATTGGATCAAATATTTAGCGAAGGGCTTTCGTTTTAAAAGTGTCTAGAGATTATTTCACCTTCGTTATTGAGTATCCAGTATTAAAAAGCGCACGTCGGGACACGCTTAATGAGTATTGCAATTTCCTCGCTGCGGCCTGGTGTCGTCTTGATACCATCGCACATTTCGATTGCTGGTGTAAGATCGAGCGTTGGTTTTAATTATAGACGCAGCAAAAGTAGCCCTCACACCTCGGCGAGTTATTTACATTCGGAATACAATTCCCGTAATTGTTCTAACGTCACGGGAACAGGACTGATTCTTTTTTTGGAATCAGAATACAGCCCGGTTATGAATAATTCAAGAAGCGTAGGGGAGTTTGCATATTAAGCGGGTTGTCTTATTTTAAAAGCGTTCATTTATATTTTTATTTCATAAAAATACATAATTTTTTGATAAGCCTTGGTAAAATATTAACGTAAAAGAATATACAGTTACTAGATTTTTGATTCTAAAGTAGATGGATTAATTATGATACAAGTACAATTCTATTACAGCTTATATGTTACCATATGGTAAAAAAAATATTTATCGGAAAAATACGAATATTGATTCGGGACAAAAATGAATTATGCAATTTATTTTTATCTTATACTACACATGAAACACCACAACACCACCATTTGTATAGGTCTGTAACATTCAGTACAATTGCACATATAAGTGCCGTGTAGCAGTCGGAAAAGAGATAAAACTTGGTTATTCAGTTTTTTAGTCACGAAACATGGATGAATCCATTTAACGTGGCTTAAAATACTGAACGGTGGTATTGCTTCAGGGCAAATAAGATTGACCACTCTTTTCCAGTTCAGAGTGAATATACATTTTAAATTCATTTGTTTGCTGTTTCTATTTGTTAAATATATTTTTCCATATATGTTTTTAAAATCTGAATCTAAAAATGAATTTTAATTTTTTTGCTCCAGCGAATTCAAACCCATGACCTCCAGCGTTTCTCCAACGCTTTAGTCATGTGTTTTAACCTTAATTATTACATAACTTTTAAAAGCTGCCAAAAGGAAAATCGTGCAATAAATTTTGACGTGAATATATTTGGCGAATTTAAGGTGTCGCATATATTTATCACGGAACAAGATTCAAAAGCATTTCTAAGAAGTCAAGCACCTAATCAGGTTTTGGGCTGGGCGGGCATTCAGCAGGATCTGTCATACGAATAAACGTAGCCTTTGGAATATTATCGCTTCATACAAAACACGAATGGCGTAGGAGCTAGTTGTCTACCTTGATGACGAAAATACAAAATACCCGACTCTCTGACGTCACCCGAAGGCGGATCAATCTCATCTGGCAGCCATATGAATCTGCCAAGTATTAGCGCTGAGAAAGTGTTTTTTTATTTGTCTTGAATAATTAATTTGTTTAATTTCAACTTGCTATTTGTGAATAAAATCCTTTGTAGCTATATTTTCTTCAGTTATATTATAGCAGAATACTATTTACAAAAGACAGGCTCATCAACCTGTACCTGTAATAATCTATGTTGTTGTGAATGAAATAGCTTGTCAGAGTAACTGTTTATTAAATAATATTAATAATGATGATAGTAATAATAATAATAATTATTATTAAAAAAAATAACAATTTTATCAATGCAAAATGTACATAGCACCATTTCGTAGATATAGTTCACCACAACGGTGCTCGAATCAACATAATAATTTAGCATTAGTACATAAAATAACAGTTACCATTTGTGCGAAATGGAAAATATTTACGGGGAACTTATTTTAGAGATACTAGTTGGTATAAGACATCTTCAGGCGCAGTGGATTTTCCATTTGAGCATATTTGGTAATGTATTTTCAGAAGCCGTCAAATATCGGTCGTGCTCATTTTTATTGGATGATGGTAGAGTATTCCACTGGAGAGCTCTGTCGTAGTAGTGAACTTTATTTACAAGTGACGGAATTGTGACTGTTCAGTTCGTCCGAGTGTGATGACCTCAGTGTATGCTGTTTACTGCTGAGAGAATTTTGTTTACAGATTTCTGATACATAAATTGGTACGGTATCCGTAAGCGCCTTAAAGATGAAGAGGCATATTTTATACTGAATTCTTGCTGAATATGGAAGCCTATGATGATCCTTCAGATATGGGGTGATGCAGCAAGATTTTTGAAATCTGACTATATATTCCTTTACTTGTCTGGAAAAGGTAGCATATAACGCGTTTCCCCTTGCAAATTCTGTGATATGAACAGTGTGTTTTATGTGTAAAACGGTAGCAACAAGATTTGTACTAAATGTTTATTTCAGGTGTGTAACTCGGAATACGCAATACTACGGTTTCAACATACTTAACAATCTAAATTCACACTAAGACATCATAAAAGAAAGTTTTAAGGTTATGAATTTAGATATACTTGTGTAGAAAACTATCTCGGAAAAAGTTTATGAATATACACGTATATTCCAAATGTAAGCTAATTATAATCTAACACTGATTTGATTACAGAATCAGGTTCAGTTTGATATCGCCCAGTGTTGTACGAGTATATCGGCTGTATTCGCTCTAAAGTTGCACGCACAAAATGTTCAGTGAGTCTCTGTCGCACCCAATAGAATCTTATTCCGTACAAGTTCCCGAATCTTAGAACTTCTTCAGGTTGAAACATTTCAGAATTACTGGAGTGGGTCTAAGTATAAATATGTTACTATACGCATTGTTATACTGTACTCGCATATGATGTTTATTACCCTGAACGGAGAATGAAATAGCGAATTATGACATTTATTCAAGACAACACATTAGTTAAGCTCTCTTAAAGGCAATTTTGATTTTCGTATACATATGATATTCCAGCGAATATTATTAACTTAGAATAAACGTGATTTTTCTCTAAACGAATTTGTTTAAAAGGTGTTCCGACACGAATGTGTACAGTCGAACTCTCTGTTCTACTTTTTACTCTCTATTTTTCCTTCAACAAGTTACGGTGGCCAACAAACATGACCATGAACAACATAATGTTTTGAAGTATTCAATAAGAATTTACCTCTTTAGATATTTTCAAGCTATGGGAAATAGTTGGCATTTAATATAAGTTCTGTAATTCCACTATGAATCATTATTAATTCTATTTCTATGCCATATTCTGTTTTTTTTTTTGCCAGCGTACAGAATCGCCAAACTACAAAAATGAAACATTCACAATATCCTTATGTAATCAATATAAATTCATCTCTTAAATATGCAACAAATAATTTAATTTTCAAATGAAAATTATAATTCCTGAATAATTATAAATTTAAGCATTGTTGGTGAAAATTCCGTTATTATCTTATGTGACAAAAATCAATCAAGCTACTTGTTATTTCTGGAATTCGACCTGAAGCAACAAGATGCTAGAAACAACATCATACACAGCTCGAAACAGTCACCGACAACCAGCGACCAGCCGTTCACTCATACTACACTAATCTTTTAGATGTCATTATCTTTTAAGAGAAATATACCTTTAA
>JAPMAF010000029.1:0-24119 GCA_026537445.1 Silvatares holzenthali | reverse complement strand
CAAAGTGAAAACTCTTTTAATTATAATGGAAAAACGGAATTATTACAAAGTAACCACCGAGAACATCAAAAATATTAAATAAATATCTTATAATAGTATCTATGAGACATTAGACAGACATGTTACTGATTTCCTTTAACTTGCACAGCCAACATCCGCAAATGTGTTCATAGTGTAGACACTGAGAAAACTTCTGCATTTTTATTCCCAAGAGGGATAGTTGAAGACTTGATTCCCATTGGAGTGAAAATTAAAATGCCTTCTTCAATACTGATTTTTATATACATATATTTGTATAGAATAATATATTAAAAAGTAGAAAAGCTAATAACGCTAAATGTAAAATTACTGATCTAATGATTATTTAAAAAACGCTAAATGTAATATAATGATTTTACTCTTGTTTCGATTATAAATAAGTCCACATTTTAAATACCCCGTGTAATGATAAAAAATAAAGAATTAAATAAACATATGTATGTATCAATACTGTACACCAAACATAGACACTAAGATACGTTGTTTGCGCCAAATATTGTGAGCGATGCCATAAGCAACAAGTCCAGATCTAAGGATCCTTCTGTTCACAAGCATACAACCTATTCTTGACATATTATTTTTAAAGCTAGTTGTGCATTTTTTAAATAATCTGATTTGTACTGCCATCTGTGGTATAAAAAAAATTGATAAGCTTTTATTTTTTTCTCAGAGATGGCAATATTTATAATTAACTGTTAAAGTGAAAGTTCTACCGGTATCGTCGGCAAAGCTATTTAAAATACAATATTCAACTTTATTTTCTATGTTTTAAAATACAATAATAAAAGAAAATAAAGTTGAATATTTAAAATACAATATTCAACTTTATTTTCTTTATTCTTTATTTACTTGCATAATTATGCCATTTATCTTCTTCGGATAGTCATAGCCATTATAAAAACAGAGCTGACAGATGCCATGTAGTGTAATTATTTGAGATTAGCAAATTTTTACGCAATTTGTTTTCATGAATTTAGAAGAAAGCTTCTAAGAAAATATGTAAGGCTGGGATATTGAGTTTAACACGATATTTAATTCATTGCTAACTACAATTAGTTTTAAATAAAGCAGAATTGCAATTACATATGTTTTAATTTTATTGCCTTTAGCCAAATGTTTTATCTATGATCACAACCATTTTTGTTCCTAATAACGTTTTAAAATCTTGTCAGTAGGTGAAACAAAATTAGTATTCAATAGTTATATATTTTTCCCCAGAGACGTCGGTACTCTTAATATATTTAGAATATCTCGAAACAGTAAATTGCGCTATGCAACATAATTTGCAGCAATAGTCATGTTGATAATTGAGTTCTAGTTAATGATAAAGAAATGGACACTAGTTAGGTCAGCATTAGGTAAGAGTTACGACGAAAAGAAACCTGAACCGAATTTGATTTTTTCTATCCTCTTCCAGTGAAATGTACTTTGATTTGTTTTTGTATCGACAGTTACTGGCTAACAACAAATAAGTAAAATTTTGTGTAGCATTTATGTAAAATTGATAAGATTATCAGAACAAATGTATTGGAGCACTTGTTATCAACTAAAACGATAATTAAGTTACTAAAACGATAACTGAGAATAATTATCCACTAACACTATAACTGGGTTTAGTATAAGTGTTAAAGATTGTTGTAGTGATTTGAATCAGTAATTGAGTATTAAATATGAAGGAAATCTACAAATTTTTAATCATTTTGGGAGCAATCAAAGCAGGTGAGTATTTTCATTATAACTGTACAAACCTTTCTATGCTCAAGATCCCATCAATCCAGTGTGTTTTTAGGTATCATTTAGGTCAATTTTCTCCCTCTGAAATATCATTATAAGCCTTGCTTTTTATTTACTATAGTAAATTTCTAATTCGTGACATATTTATTAGAATTATATCCTTTGTATATTTCTATTTTTAAAACACCCATCTTACCGTAAGATACTATAACGTAGTCATAGCTACTCACTGGTACTCTTCTACACACATCTTAAAATTTTTGTTTTATCCCGAAAGAATCAGAAACTGGGACAATTAAAATCTTTTTCATCTCTCTCCATCCTCTTGTACGATGTAGAGAGCTCAAAATCCTCCTGAGAGTTGATCAAGGGTTAGTTTATCATGTTGATGATAAATAATGAATAAGCTGCAGTTAATGTATACAATTATTTATTCAACTTTACAGGCTACTGTAGACTAAAGTGAATGAAGAATTCAGATGACACAGAGATCATTAGAATTCCATGTTGATTATAATTCATAGTCATAAGGCAATGAAATCACCTCATGCAACATTTATTATTTTGCTAAGGGGTAACATTAGGATTATTGATTTGATTTTAATGCAAGTAACTAGTTCAAAACAAATTTAATGTAATAAATTAAATGGGGTTAATTTGCTGTAATGTATAATAGATCACCTTAAGTTTTTCTTTTCACTCTTGTAACTCAAATAGTTTAATCAAGATAATTAAGGAATCGGTGAATTATTTATAGGTTTTTTAACATTCATTTATCAAGCATTTATTTAACTTTTAGGATTGACCCAATACGATTCTGTTAGAGATGTGGTTTTCAACTCATTTTCACAGTAAGTAAATAAGCATTTTCACCCACAATTTTGCCATTACTACTGCAAGTATTCCTTTACAACATTTCTACATATATAACCATCAATATCTACTATTAAATAAAGGGATCCTAAATGTACATTGAACACAGTACAGAATTGAGTGTTGCCTAGTATTTTTCACATTTAATATGATAGTCTATGAACATTATATTTACCTCCACAGTTGCAAGATGTCCTCGTCTACAGGTGATCTACTTGCTGTATTTGCCTAAAAAGCTCTTAATTAATTTTAGATTGAACCCAACGGTTGCTGAAGTTCTTAAATACCAGAATGGAACGAGCATTCTCCAATCTCATTTTTGGCTGAGCAAGGATGTTGTGTTCTTAGCACATGGGTGGCAAGGAAATTCTAATGATCACTTCAATCAGCTGGTTAGAAATGGTAAAGTAATTTATCACATATCAATATAAATCAGATTAAATAGCAGTAAACATATTATCAACGTGGATGATTACTACGGTCACAGAAGAAATAAATAATACATTTTGGAGCACTAAATGAAAAACAGAGTACAAATTTATTCAAACACGATGCTTTGCTTTCACAAACTTGATATTTTCGGATTCGCCTCAAAATTTTCGTTTTATGGGTTGTGTGTATTGAACTCTTAAAATTTTTGGGCCACTTTTTCTGACATTTTTAATTTGTTTTTAAGAAATTAACTTTTATTATGACATTACTTTTAATGTAAATTTTTGTTACATTTCCAGCTATAATCAATACCACTGATGTGAACGTAGTCAGTATTGATTGGAGTGTTGGAGCTGCAGAAGAATATGATGAATCTTCACTAAATCAGAGGCTAACGGGAGAGCATGTGGCCAATTTCATCAAATGGCTAGAGACAGATTTAAGATACAGTATATCCAAAGTCAGCTTTGTCGGCTTCAGCTTGGGTGGTCAGATGGCAGGCACTGTGGGAAGAAACCTGGGTGGAAGAGCGCCCTTCTTAGTGGGTCAGATTTTCATTACTTCATTATCAATAATCAAGACTTTCATTTCAAGTGCTATATATCCAAAACATCAGTTATGAAGAATGTATGTGATACAAATTACAAATTTCATTTTGGTTCCTCATCCGTACTCCAGTAACTGATCTTTGGACTCTAATGTCTTCAGTATTCTAATTGTATTATTTATTGAAAACACCACATGTCAAAGGTACTTGACTAAAGCTTTGGAGGAAGGCTGGAGGTCGCGGATTCGAATCCCACCGGAGTGAAAAAAATATGTATATAAAAATGTATTTTTCTATTCAGGTTTTAAATATATTTAAAAAATCAAAAAACAGCAAAAAAAAATGCTTTTCAAAATATATATTCACTCTGGACTGGAAAAGAGTGGTAGATCTTGTATCGTCCTGGAACAATACCATCGTTCAGTATTGTAAGCCACATGAAATGGATTTATCCATGTTTCATGACTAAAACTGAATAACCAGGTTTTCAATCTCTCCAAAAATAATAATTTTGTTGCGAATAATTAAAATAAAATACATGTGTGCATAATAGCAAATCATTGGGGTGATTTTCTATCAAACACGACTCAATAAAATAATAATTCCTGCTTACGTTTTTTTAGCCCTTGACCCAGCTGCTCGTGGATATGAAGCTCCCAACTCTTTGACAGCCAGTGATGGCTTGTATGTTGAAGTTATACACACAACTACCCTCATCCTCTCCAGCGCTTACGGACATAATGATTTTTCCTTCAACGAAATACCGAATATGCCAGGCTGTGGAAATGACGTTAGCTGCTCTCACAGTAGATCCTATCAGTATTACGCCGAGTCCATACTCGGTGGAAAATTTACAGGAGTAGGATGTGAGAGTGTGGAGCAAGTTACTCAAAACACCTGTGATAAACAGAATAGGCTGCTAATGGGAGGATTAAAAGCTAAGCCAGCTGAGGGAATTTTTCATTTGGAAACTAATGAGAATTCTCCATTCGCTAAAGGCTAAATTTGTTTAGAAATAAATTTAATGCTTACAAATATCTGTGTTTAATGCACCAGAACAACACTCTCTATTAATTCATTTCACTGTATTGTCAATAAATCTCTTTAAAAAGTATTAACATTAATTATTAAATAAAATCGGACCAGCGGCTAAATTGATTAATGCACAAACTATAATCTGAAGCACACGAGGTTGTCATTTAAGTATATACCGCAATAACCTGTGCCATCAGGTACTTTAAATTTTAGCATTCACATATATTACTTCTAAATACTGTGACTACTGCTAAAAATCCAAAATTTACAAATACGTCTTTATGAAAATGTCAAATAATTCATCCATGATTACAATCATTTTACCATCTTAATTGAGCTATGTACAAGTTAATATGGTTTTTTGTTTTCTCCACAGATGCCGTTACTCTCAGTTTAATTAATTTGTCATTGGGTATAATTTTAATACTTTGTATGTATCTTTATTCTCGAACTTGTTTCAACATGTAAAATTGTTTTTTGGTTTATTTTTCTATTGACAGTTATCGCCTAACAACTAAATAAACTATATTTTGCGGAATATATATTTGTGAAATAAACAATTGATATGGTTATCAGAATAAGTTTACAATAGTTATCAATTTTATATACTCTAAAACGACTACTACGTTAAAAATAACTCCATTGAGAGCATTACATTAATTTGAATTAGTCGAGTGCTAAACATGAAAGGAATCTTCAAATTTTTTATCGTTTTGGGAGCAATCAAGGCGGGTTAGTATTTTCATTATGCGAATATAAACCTTTCTTTGTTCAAGATCTCGCCAATTCCATGTGTTTTGGGTATCACTTAGGTCCATTTTCTCCCTTAGAAATATCATTAAAGACCTCACTTTTTGTTTGCTGTAGCAACTGTCAAACTCATGTCACATTTATTGAAATCTCAATAAACATGATGTGAATTTCTATTTCCTAAATTTTCCTTTTAATAGAGATAGAGGTATCATAACCACAGCTAATTATTAGTACTCTCCTATACACATATGCAAATTTTGTTTTTTCCCTATGAAATCTGAATAAGTTCAGTTAAAACCCTGATATTCTTCATTCTCTTGTATGATGTAGCATTCCTTTTTTCTTGTTTATACATTTTTAGATTTTATTGTGCATGTGTATATTTATTTTAATTTTTCTTCTACTTGTTCATTATATTTGGTACATCGTACTGTTCAATAAATAAATGAAAATAAATAAATCCTGGACATTGGAGATTAAGGAATGAAAAAGGTTCATGCTTTCAAGAGGTGGTCTTGGGTAACTGAAATGACTATCTAATATTTTTTTTGGACTCACTGATTGGCTAGTTACTTAAATTTCTCTTGAGAAAGCAAGAGTTGTGATGTAGAAAATCGTCTTCAATGGAATCAGCTGGAGAGGGTCATGGCTGCTTCCATTTCCTATCTTCATCACTTCTTTCCAATATTTTTGAATTGCTCTATCAAACCACTTTAACTTAGACCTGCTGACACTACTTCCTTTCATTGGGTTGTCGCTCATCACTTTCTTTGCCAACTCTATGCACCCATAAATAGCTCAATCATATCAATTTTACCGAAGTTTTAAGCTTGACATTATATCTTCTGGATCACAAGTTGATAGGTAAGGTTATTCATTCCACTTTACAGGCTGATGTAGACCAAAATGAGTGAAGAATCCAGATATCACAGAGATCTTTAAAATTCTAAATTGACAATATCTGCAGAATCCTTGAATATTTAAAAAGATGCATGGTCTGAAATGCATTTGGAAACTTATCGTTTAAACCATTTTCGTAAATATAAAATGGTTGAAATATTAGTGCTCCAAGTGCATTATATGTAATTTAATAAAAAAGAAACATTAGAAAGCATCAATTACTTTGAAAATGCTATATCAGCCAAATGACCTTTGCCCCATTACAGATACCGGTTCAAAAAAATGTCTGATGGCTTGTTTATATATTTGTGATTAGTTTCAGTGATAACTTAACGGATGTTACCTTGAACTGTTTGTAGATTATTGATTTACTTTTAATGCAACTAATCTTTAAATCAAAAATTGAATAGTGTTAATTTCTTCTAGTATGTATAGATCATATTAAGCCTCTATTTGTGTTCTAGTAACTCAGTTTAATAAATACAATTAAAAATTCAACAATTTAAATATAAGTTTTTCATCACACCTAAATTACATGTATATTTAATTTTTAGGATGGGCACAATATAATCCTGTTAGAGATGTGGTTTTCAACTCATTTTCACGGTAGGTAAACAAGCATTTTTTGCCCACAAGATTTATCACTTATACATCAGATTTTCCTTTACAACATTTTTTCATTTATAATCATCAAAAATTATTATTTAATAAAGGGATTTCAAATGTACACTGCATAGAATCGTATTGAGTGTTGCCAGGTTTTCAAATTTGATATTACCATCTATGAATATTATATTGATCTTAACAGTTGCCTGATGTCCTCATCTACAGGTGATTTACTTTCGTCTTTACCTAAAATATCTTTATTATATAATTTCAGGCTAAACCCAGCAGTTGCTGATATTCTTCAATACCAGAATGGAACGAACATTCTCCAATCTCATTTTAAGCTGGGCAAAGACGTTGTGTTCCTGGCACATGGATGGCATGGAAATTTTGATAATCACTTCAATCAGTTATTAAAGAACGGTAAAGTTGCTTATCACAAAGCATCAGTATGTGTTTCACAATTTGTACATATGTTTCACAATCATTTTTTATAAAAATTTCAAAAATCATTCTTTCTAATTATAATGAGAATTTATTTTTAGTTTTTTCTTATCTTGTTTGATTTTGATACAATTCATTTTTAAATTTTGGAAAAAAAGTAATTTTTAAATCTTTAATATACTTAACTTCTATTGAACCTACAGAGTTTTTTGACTCTTATTTTAAAGAAAACGTCATAAGGTACCTGGGTAAAAAATAATCTTGATCCTCTCTACTTATCCCTTTATGTATTGTATTATTGTTTACAATTACTTTTGAGAAAATTAACTAACTAATTGTTTAAAATTGTATTGATCTATCTAAATTGTACTAATTTACTTATATTATGGCTTTGTTGTTAATGCAATATTTTTGTTACATTTCCAGCTATAATCAATACCACTGATGTGAACGTAGTCAGTATTGATTGGAGCGTTGGAGCTGCAGGAGAATACGATGAATCTTCACTAAATCAGAGGCTAACGGGAGAGCACGTGGCCAATTTCATCAAATGGCTAGAGATGGATTTGAGATACAATATATCCAAAGTCAGCTTTGTCGGCTTCAGCTTGGGTGGTCAGATGGCAGGCACTGTGGGAAGAAACTTGAGTGGAAGAATACCCTTCTTAGTGGGTAAGATTTAACATTTTTTCTTAATCTAGTTATCGAAACTACCATTTTAAGAAGCACTAGATATCAGTAACGCCAGATACTAAGAGTGTATTTGAGCACAATTTACCTTTAATTCAAACATTTTTCTCACTGAATTATTAGTCACATATCTAAAATAGGACAGCCTCATAGTATAGTAGCAAGAACACTTGACTAAAGAATCCCATCAGAGTAAAAAAAAACATTGTTCAAAATTACTTTTTCTATTTAGATTTTGAAAAATATGTATTAAAAAACCACTAGTAAAATGATTTTTTTTATCAGGAAATTTACAGGTAAATCTTGTATCGTTCTGGAGCAATACCACCGTACGATTTTCCCTTGTTTCGTAGCTAGAACTGATTGATCAAATGTTCTTTCTTTCATCCTATTGGTACTCACTATTTTCTCAGCAGATGGTCTTAAGAAGGTGGTTATCTCATTTGAGTCTGCTGACAACTTCATGATGTGTGATGTAGGCTCTCCAGGAAATTCTGAGTGGCTAAGGAGACAAACTGCAGAGGGTGCCCTCCCACAATATATCTTAAAGGTGTATGCGAGGATATGAGCTACAGGTCATATGAAAATTTAAAGAGAGCCATACAAGTCAGACCAAAATCATGAAGGAGATGCAGATCTTTGCAGCAAACCAATCCATTGGATCATAGCCAAATAAAATATACAGTGCTCCTGAATTGATATTCTCACAGAAACGGCTTAGATCATGTAAGTTATTCATGTTGATATATTATATAAATTTTCTAATATATTTTCAGCCCTTGACCCAGCAAGCAGGGGATATGTGGCCCCCAACTCCTTGACCTCGAGTGATGGCTTGTATGTTGAAGTTCTACACACCTCTTCTCTCAGTCTCTCTCAAGCCGTTGGACACAATGATTTCTTCTTCAACAATCTACCAGATATGCCCGGCTGTGGGAATGACGTTGGCTGCTCACACAGAAGATCCTACCAGTATTACGCCGAGTCCATACTCGGTGGCAAATTTACAGGAGTAGGATGTGAGAGTGTGGAGCAAGTTGCTGAAGGCACCTGTGATAGACAGAATGGACTGCTAATGGGAGGATTAAAAGTAAAACCAGCTGAGGGAATATTTCATTTGGAAACCAACGAGAATTCTCCATACGCCAAAGGATAAATGCTATCATTGACTTTCGAAACACTAAAACTATTAGGTTTTTTTTTATTTTTACTTTATTGTGAAACAAACAGCTTTCCATAACAGATGTATACAAAAAAAATATAAATAGTACATCAGCCAATCAAGTTTCTACCAATTATTATTGTATAAATACTTTTGATTTTTTACTATCAAAATTAATAAGCTAGTGCACGAAACACAAACAGAAAGTATGTATAAAAATGAACACAAAATGTATCATAAAAAATATTTCATATAATTATAAAGGTTATGTGCAGTATGACATTTTGAACTTACAAGGTAATAGTGCAGTGGTTTTCCATTTACCTTTTATATAGCATATTCAATTCAGATATATCAATGGCTTTGCTACTACCGTCGTGCACTTTGAGTTTTGGATTTTAGGCCAATCTTTGCTCTACACCTCGACAAGATACATCTGGAACACATCTTGTAATTTTTCCAACACAAACACACTTATAGTGTCAAGGTTTGTATGTGTGTGAGTGATAAGATGCTCTACAAGACCCTTATTAAGCCAGTATTGATGTATGCTTCTGAGACTCGAGTGCTCAGCAGGGCTAAAGAAAAGATAATTTAAAAAAAAATCAGGGATCATTAGTGTTACCGATAAAATCATGAACTACTTGTATATACCAATGGGAGGCCTGGCATCATGAGGAACATTCAGATAACGTATCTAAGATGAGTGGGCCATATAGTGAGATTGAATGAAAACTATGTTAAATGCTTAACTACCAATCAACTGCAAGGATGCAGAAGTGTTAGAAAACTAAAACTGCAGTGGATGGACGGTGAAAACGAGGATCCAGCGGTGCTAGGTCTAAGAAGATAGAGCATATTAGCCATGGACAGAACAGAGCGGGGAAGATTTCTTGATTTAGCCAAGACTCACCTAGGGCTGTCGAGCTTATGATGATGATGGAAATATTCTACAGTAATATTTAGATTAAAAATCTTTAATCTTTAAAAAATTAAGGTTTACTATAGAGCCTTCTAAATCAATTTGTGCCACTCCCACAAACAGATTCGACTGATTTTACTGATGCTCATCATGTACTTATGATTCTTGGGAGGATCGATATCTCAGTGATCAAAATCTGATAAATGATGTGTATTCATAATAACATGTATTTTGATTGATAGTGATAACAAAATATAAATATACTCAAAACTAAAGTTATTGGCTGCTCATCATTACGATGCGATATGTCAAAGGTTTAATTAAACATTTTATCAAATAAAGGTATTACGCAATATTACGTTCGGATTAGAACGTGCCACTAAGTGTTTTCCTTCATGTGAAATGTCAGGTATCTCTGACGTGGAATGTAAAAGCTCTTTCAATCTTCTCACTTGCATCCAAGATAGCTCTCTGGTGAATTTTTACATGCAGTACCATAGAAGTAAAATTATCTTCTAGGAAACTGGGTTTATCGCATAGAGCCCGGTCTCCGAAGATTCTTCTCTGAGCCTTGGCTTTTAATTCTATACAAATCGCTGGTGCATCCCACAATTGAGTTTGGAATCATCTCTGGTCCAGAGCATCCAGGTATCTAAAAAAATTCCTCGACTGTGCAGATGCATGCAGTTCATACCAATATTCATGGAATATGCTTTTGGAAACTGGCATTTCTACCTATTTTGCGAATGCCAGTGACCATTTCACAGTTGAGTGTTGTGATTGTTGACGTTTTATGGTACTTACTTTGTTCTATGGCAATGAAACGTGGACTTGGCAGAAGAAGGATGAAAGCAGAGTGGATATCATTGATAAGGATGTGCGGGATGACCCTGAGTGTTAGAATAAGGTATAAAAATATCAGAGAAGAAATTGGATGTTTGAGATGGTTTGGAAATGTCGAAAGAATGGTAAATGAAAGACTAGTAAAATAGATCTATATTGTGAATATAAGTGAGAAAGTAGTACAGGGAAGGCCTAGAAAAACTTGGCTGGAGCAAGTTTCCTAACTTAATGAAGGCAATGTTAGGAGCCACAATAACCGTTGTGCATGTATGACGAGATACATGAATGTGGAGGAACAGGGATTGTATGTCAGGATAGAGACAACAACCTTTGTGCGTGTATGACGAGATGCATCAATGTGAAGGAGACAAGAAATGTGTATCAGGGTAGGAGATACATGGCGCTCCATTGTCTCTACCTACACCTATTGGGACTTTGTGTGTTACATATGATTGATGATAAACTTTTACTTAGTAAATTCATCTGCAGTAAGAATTGAATATTCAGAAATGAATACAGAGGGTCACTTACTCTGAAGACAAAATCAAATTCACCTGATTGGATTTATTTCTCATACATACAATACGATTAACTCAAAATCGATCAATATTACTTTATTTTATTAATCATGTTAAGGATTATAGGAATGTGAGAAAGTATTCTCATCTATTTCTACATGTATTCATCAAACATTTTTGACGTGTCTTCAAATGTAATCTCTGTGAAAATTAAAACATCAATAACAATGATTAGAGATGCATAAAACTGTATATAAACATAACTGAAGAATAAAATATTCAGTTAACATTTGGTATTTCAACAACTGACATCATGAAGGTTACGCAGCAAGTATTGTGCGTTTTAGCACTATTCTCCACAGGTAAAAAAATAATAATCTATACTCAATAGCTTCCTCATATTCAACCTGACTGGGAACTGAAAGGAGAGCCTTTAGATAATTTGGAAAACCAGACCACAGGTGACTTCTGTATTCAATGACTGAATGCACCTGAAACCTGTAGTGTCAAAATTTGTTCAGAGGTGGAAAAATCTATGTGTTTGATAAAGCAGCCAGCTTCTGAAAAGTCTACTTCACTTCAAGCTTCAGTACACCAAGTGTATCGGCATGGTCTCTATTCAGTAGAATTGCACAATCATTCTTTCCCAGCTGAAAATAGAAGCAACTGAATCCAACAAGGTTTTTCTTTCCTCTGAAACTAACCTTATCTAAGTGGGTTTTAAGTTTCTGTTCTCATTGATATGCAACAAAAAAAATGATTTCCTATTTTCTTTCTAATCCAAATATTTTTCAGGTTTTGCCCAATATGATCCCTTGAGAGATGTTCTTCTACTCTCATTCACTCAGTGAGTATACATTTTTTTTATTCCTACGCTGCTAAGAAATTGAACTTCCAATGCCAGAGCTGCGCTTTCTCAACCGAATACTTTGGACATCTTTCACAGCTTACTATCACATCTTATAAAATTACTGCATCTTTCCATAACATAAATGCTTACTCTTCTGTCCCCATCTTCTGATGACTGTCTCTCTTTCTGCTTACTCCAACTTACCAATAAAATGGCTGAATTTCCCTCCTTTTTCACTGTTTACTTACCATATTATTAAATCATAAACCTCCCAGTCCCTGCACCGCATCATAATCTCCCAGTTCCCGGGTTATCAATCCACTTGTGCATATCTTTCTGCTCTGTATTGTTTTGTTATGTATTTTTATATTTTTTACTTTGTTTATACCTAACTTTAATGTATAGTTTCGCCCTTGGTACCTTGTAATGTTTAATAAATAAATGTCATGATGCGTAAGTACATCACCGCAAGAATCTTCATCATGGTATCCATTGTGATGAGTATGTGTGTCATGGTACCTGTGCTTGTCATCATTAAGATGAGCAAATACGTCATGTTTCTCTTTATATTTATTTATCATTATTTTTTTTATTGTATAGTAATTCAATGACTATCTAACATGACCCACACACTGTTAAATTTGTAACCTTATAAAAGCCTCAAAATAAATTGTTCAAATATCACCGATAATATCTTTTCATGTTCACAGATCAAATCCTACAACTCCAGATGTGCTTGTCTACCAAAATGGGCAGAGTCTTTCCAACTCTGGATTTTCTTTGGACAAACCCACATATATTCTAGTACATGGATACGTCGGAAATGCCAATGACGATTTCAATTTTTTTGTAAGAAACGGTAGGTACTCTCTTACTGTCAACTGGCTTCATTGGAGGCCTGGAATAAATTAATTGATCCAAATCAACCAAAAAAGCAAATCAACCAAAATACAGTGACCAAGCTTTTTATGTGGCTGGACTACTACCATCATTAATTAGACTAACAAATAACCTTGTTAAATTTAGGAGACAACTGAAAATCATACTCTTCAAAAAGAGTTTTAATTAATGGCCTTTGAGATGAAACAATTTTACTAAATATGTAAATATATAACAAATTAACGAATTTGATCAGTTTTTTAATTTACTTTTTTTGATAATTTAATTGGGTTTTAAAACACTTTTATTTATTTCAGCTATCGTTCCATCAGCTGATGTAAATGTGATCACTGTTGATTGGGAAATAGGAGCTACCTATGATGAGGACTTTGATGTAGTCTTAAACAGGACAGACCTGACGGCTGCCTACATAGTGGACTTCATCACATGGCTGGAAACAGAGTATACTTATAACATCGACAATGTTCACCTTATCGGCTTCAGTCTGGGTGGATACATGGTCGGGCAGATAGGCAGGAGGCTTGGTGGAAGACTACCATACATAATGGGTAAGGAAACCATTCAGCAGGTCTTCCTCAATCTTTTCCTAGCACAAAGTGCTGCACCCAATATCTAAAGAATCTCCTCGACTCTATGCCTGCAAAATAGAGGAGCAATAGGAGAGAAAGAAAACCTGGTTGCATGCAGTTTGTTTAATAAATTATTCAGCCCTCACTACTGGTTTTTAGCCTTTAGAGCACAGAATAAAGAACAGATTGATCTGTTTATTTTACCGATGTTTTCATGGAAGATGCTCTCAGGAACTGCCATCACTGATTCCTCGAGCTGCTGTGTTTGGTAGAGCAATGCGTTTTGCAAACGCCTGCCATCTCTTCACAGTTGATATTGAGTGTGTGAGAACTAATAAATTCTCTAAGTGTTTCTTGTGTGAAACAGCTCGGCTGTGCATATCTTCCATTGCCTGTGTTTCATGCAAGCTTGACTTTTCACACAGACTCCCACCCTAAAGATGAACACTGCACACGATATGACTACCCAACAGTCTATAAATTGGGATCACTGATTCTTTGAGCTGCTGTGTTTAGTAGAGCTACTTGTTTTGCGGACGCCAGTCACCCCTTCACAATTGACATAAAGTAATAAATATTTTAAATCTTTCTTGTGCGAGACGACCCGGCTATGGAACCACCTTCTGTCATCTTTGTTTCCTCCTACCTTTAACATAGGCCTCTTCCCCCGCAATGATGCAACCCTTTTCCGAAGTTTTCTCCATCTTGCATAGCGTATTACGATGTTTTAGGTCTGCTTTGGTGGTGCCTTCTGGGCAGGAATTCATGAAAAAATAGTGACAATCTTCACTAGATTAGGTGCGTCATATATCAAATGGTACACAATTGAGAGACCAGTGCTAATAACTGATCATGGTAGGGTCAACAGCCTTTGATGACAGTAAACAGACCAGAGAGCTAAGCCATAATGCATTCATTTGGTACTATGCATTTGTTCAGTTTTTAACGCTATAAGCTGATCATGGACGATGCTACTCCTGCCTCCAGGGTTGCATCGGATGTATTTAAATCTGTTATGCATCCAATATTTTTAATTCAACATCTTCAGGTTAAAGGTTTATCTGCTCAACTTAATTATTTTCTTTTTTGTTACTACACATGAGACATCACGACACTACTGTCCATCTGGGTTGGTTAAATTCAGTACAATTGCATATGTAAATGCTGTATAACAGTAGGAGAGAAAGAAAACCGGGTTATTTCGTTCTAGTCACGAAAGATGAAAAGCACCATTTCACGTGGTGTACAATACTGAACGGTGATATTGCTCCAGGGTGATACAAGATCTACCAATCTTTCCCAGTCCAGAGTGATTTCATTTTTTTAAATGCATTTTTTAACCGTTTTGATTTTTATCATTTTTTTTTTGCTGCTTGGATGAAACCATAGACTAAAAGTATTTTTTGACAATGACCACACATGATGTTACTTCACACGTTCCGGGTGTAAGACTTTCTCTCGAAAGCAGAATACAGTTGTCAAGTAATGACTAGACCTCAGCCTAGGCTCCAAGTCGGTCTCGTGGTCGAGTGGTTAAGACACTTGACTCAAGCATTGGAGGAACGCTAGAGGTCACGGGTTTGAATCCCGCCAGAGTGTAAAAAGATTACAAATGCTTTTTTCTATTTAGATTTTAAACATATATTTAAAATAATTAAAATCGCAAAAAAATATTTTAAAAACAACTTCAAAAAACTAGTAGGTAGATCACAGTAAAATTTAAAAATGACTTAAAAAAATTGGTAGGTAGATTTTTGTGACACCCTGGAGCAATACCACCATTCAGTATTGTACGCCATGTGAAATGGATTTATGTTTCGTGACTAGAACTGATTAACCAGAATTTCATTCACTCCTACTGCCACACAGCATTTTCATGTGCAACTACATTGAATGTTGCAGGCCCAGATGGATGGTGGTGTCTCATGTATAGCATAAGTTAAAAAAGAGTGTGAGAAACTGTATATTTTATTTTGTTTGTCTCATTTCGTTGAATTTGCACCGAATCTTATCACAATTTTTTTTTTATTTTTGATCAACAAAATGCCATACAAAATTACATAATAAGCATTTCATTACAAGCTAATCTTTAAAAATTCCGTTTATCTGATTTGATAAACATTTGATAAAAATTTGATGAATTAAAATGAATTAGACACATACTGGTTTATTTTGAGTACTAAAATGATAGATACAGAGTTTAAAATAGAGTACAAAAGAGTATAATCAATGATAAAACTTGTACCCAAATTTCATACATAATAGATCGTTGCTGGCTTAAAAATGATAGATGAACAATGAATAATATTTCTTTTCTTCTGTTCTTTAAATATAGCTATATAGCTCCTTACCACTCATCATACAAACAATGTGACCACTAAACAAATAATAGTTTTTAATCTCCATCACAGATGAGATTAAAAAACGTACAATCTAATCAGTAGTTCTTGTGTATTTAAAAAATCCTTCTCAACTCAGTGCAGAATAAATAATCCAGTTCTAATGAATAGCTTTTAGTCGCTGAAGTGCAGTAGAAGAGAGAACATACCTGCTACATATTCAAAAATAACGCAGGTCAATGAATAGGTCCATGCAATATGAGGGAGAAAACACAGATGACAGAAGGTCATTCCACAACCAGGCCGTCTTACACAAGAAAGACCTAGAGTTTTCATGTACTCTTTATCAACTATGAAGGGATAACGGGCGATCGCAAAACGTGTAGCTCCACCAAACACAGCAGCCTGAGAAATCAGAAATGCCAGTCACCGAGAGCATCTTTCATAAAATTAACGGTAAAACTTATAGCGTAAACTTAAACTTAGAGCATATTCCATGAAAATAAGATTATCCTGATCTTTCTTCTGTGCTCTAATGATTAAAAACCAGTAATTAGATCTGAATTATTAAATAAACGAACCACACGCCTCTACACAGAGTTGAGAAGATTCTTTAGATACTAGGATGCTCCAGACTAAAGATAGAGCTAAACTCAATTGTGAATCTACAATTTGTACACAGCAAGAAGCTGGGGCCCATTGAACAATCTCCGAACTCTATACAACACACTATATACCAGCTTCCTAGAGGTTAATTTGATATGATTTGTGCGGTGCTAAAGTTTGCCTGAGAGCGACACTCCAAGTATATCAATATGTTCACTATTATGAGTATACTAACTTCGAAGGAAAAAAGATTGCAATTAAATGTCTCTTAACTGAAATCAAGCATAACTGAGTCTTTGAGACATTAAAATCGACAAGGTTTTACTTTTCCCAATTGCTATCCTTTTCTAGTAAGAGTTAATTTTAAGTCTTACCATTTTTAACAATCTTCCATTTACTGTAAATAGTATTTTTACTATTTTATAGGCAACATTCCAACTCGATTCATGTTTCACTAGCATACACCAAAAAAAGTAAAACCGTAAAAGTTAGAATACAAATATGGATCTAAGGGATCTTTAAAAATATTATATTTTTAGCATTGGACCCTGCGAACTTTGAGAACTCAATTACCAGAACTGATGCGGTTTATGTTGAGGTTATGCACACATCCATAATTGCAACAACAAGTCATGTTGGCCACAATGATTTCTACCCTAACAGAGGTCTAGTAATGGTTGGATGCGACACCATAGACATAGAATGCTCACATTTAAGGGCACCCAGGTACTGAATTCATTTCTTAGTAAACATTACATAAATGATAAATTGTTCTTATGCCAGTACTTGATAAATCATATTTAAGTCGGGGTAATAAAGTGTGTTTTATGATCACTTATCTGATCTGATATATTATCACAATTGCATAAGCAACTTTTTTTTTACATAGATTTTGCATAAGAAAATTAGCTGGTTTTGTGTTTGAATATCTATTACATTATCAAAAACATAAATACACATTACAAAATGTAAGTTTGTGACCCAGAGGAAATGAAATATTTTATTTTGAAGAATAATTTATCAATGAATAATTTATCAATGAAAATAGACATAACCGTTTAATTTCAGTATCAAAAGGAAGAAATCTGTTTGCATTCAAAGGCATTTTCGTAAATGATCAGTGGAATGACTGAAATATGTAGAATATTAATAAAATTCAACTAGAATTAGACATTTTTGAAAATGGATTCTCTGACCGTTTTCCAAAATTTCTTTGAATGTAAACCAAAGAAATTCTTCTTGAATTCATTTATTCAATTCTTGAAAATGGGATGAAAGGATAAGAAATAAAAATATCAGAGAAAATGCCAATTTAATCTATCATGGACAGAATAAAAGTTGGGTGTTTGATGGTTTGAGTATATCAAAAGAATGACAAATAAAATACTCGTAAAATAGATCTACAGTGCAAATCTAAGTAAGAGATCAGTTCAGGGAAGGCCTAGAAAATCTTATCAGGAGCTTGTTTTTCAACTTCTTAATGTTGGCAATATGAGGAGCTTCAATAACATGCGTGTATGTCGATATGTATGAATGCGGAGAAGGCAAGAGGAGTGCGTCAAGATAGAGACAGATGGCACTCTATTCTCTCTGCCTACCCCTATCGGACTTACCATGATGTTATGTATGATTACGTTTTCCAGAGAGAGTTTTATATAAAGTACACTGGTTGATGCACAAATGCATGCATGATGTAGCGCCACTGTATCTTAAGCAGTTGTGTGTTAGCTATTCTCTGAATGATGAGGGTGCATGGGCAATGCACCCTCAGTTCGTCTACCTTAACGGCTATGGGAAGGATAACGGCGCCAAAAAGAGACCTAGCTGAGCGAACATTCTCGGTGGCGGGACCAAAGGCCTGAAATACTCTCCCGGTGTATGTGAGAAACAGTCAGTCTATGATGATTTTTAGAGACCGATTAAAACACATTTTTAAAATATCGTTTCCTGAAGAGTAAGCAGAATGTGCAGCGCCCTTGAGGGGATTTTCTCACAAAAATTACACTATGTAAGTTATATATGTCAATATTAAAAGTATATATATTATTTTTATATGGATAATTTGTTAAGCACTGTTTTCGTGAAAAAATCACCTCAAGAGCACTACAGTTTTTAACTTAAATATCTTATTTAACATTTTTACAAATAGTATATTGTATATTGAAATTATAGTGACAAAATGTGATGGAACAAAAATAATTTTAATGATGTTATGTTGATTGTGATGTATTTAATTCTCGATGGTAATCTTGAACTTCATTGCTTTCTTGCGAGGATCTGGGGTAATCCTCCTTCTCCTTATCGATGTCGATGATGGAGGTGCCGTTGATTTTAATGTCTTCTAAAGTGGGGCCCAATATTGAATAGTGTTTTTAAGATTGAATAATTATAAGCATGTATTAATGTAGTCGTGAGCATTTCGATACTATAAAAATTAAGTTGTTTGTCAAGATAGAAATGACATTACTTATTTTAGATACTTTGCCGAAACTGTCACACGTGGTGATCTCATTGGAACCCGGTGTGCGAGCTACACTGAAATCTTAACAGGCAACTGCTCCTTGGAGGGGACACTTGCCATGGGAGGACTGCACCCTAAAGAGCCCCAAGGCATGTTCTTCTTGAGGACCAACGCCGAACCTCCGTACGCACGAGAATAATATTACCTTTATTTATAATTATACAATAATAATATACATCAAAATTAAAAATTAACACTTTAGTTTCGGTTACTTTGTGATCTTTTTTAAAATTATATTAATTTTTATTTTCTTAGCCTTGTATACATACACAACATCAAACCGAGTCATGATAAAGTTCATTCAGTATGATCGTTAATTCATTAATGATCATACAGAATGATGATAATTTTTTTGCTTATTTGCAAGGACAACCTTAATCAGAAACTTTGACAGAAACTCAAAGTCTTATATATGGTCTGTGGTGTTATATGGCTCCAATACCTGGACCCTAAAGATGAGTACGATGAATCGCTTAGAAGCATATTGAAATGTGACTTTATCATAGAATGCTCCGTATTCCCTAGACATATAGGGTCACAAATCAAGAAGTTTTAAAGAGAACCAGATCAGACAAAGAATTGTTGTATGTTGTGGTTCGTAAAATCTTATATCTGGATCATGTGTTTCGTGGAGATAAGTACCATGTTCTACAGCTAATTATGATGAACAAAATCGAGGGATACCGAGGAGCTGGCAGAAGGCAGATGTCATGGCTGCAGAATGTACGCGACTGGATAAGTGGAGAGAAAGGAAGAAGTTGTTCCGGACAGCACAGAACTGCGAAGCCTTTGCCAGAGTAGTTGCCAACGTCGGACTTGAGATGGCACACACAGAAGAAGTTTGCTTTTGGTTGATTGTCAATGTGTTGTTGACAGACGGTTAAGTGAATCAACATTCACTTTGGCAGCGTGTACTCACAGTGACCCTTGTTTACTTCTCTGTACTTCCTTCCATCCATTTTGTTGGAATAAAAAACAAAAGAGGGGGGAAGGTCCCACCAAATACCCGAACAGTTTTAAGGACTTATTGTCCTCATATCTGTTCTCTCATTCTTCGTCTACTTATATGGAGGTCGACCAATTTTTATTTTCCCCCCGTCTGCCACCTATTACCTAGAATGATTACAATAAATATAACAAAAAAAAATTTTATTGACAAGTTTAATATATAGGACATACAGGATGTAGGAAAGGGATGGGAGGAAGAAAAAAACTAGTAAACAAAATGCCCACATTGGCAAAGTAAAATAATAAACTGTTAAAAAAACTATAAATAATATAAAAAACAGAAATAATACACACACACATATATAAGATTTCAACACATTATTATAAATATATTTTTTAAAGAAAAAAAACAAAATAATGATGAGAAAGCAATAAATTTACAACAAAGAATTTGATGTATATTAATTGTTAGAATAGAATAACATCAAATGAGCAAGTACCTCATATATTATATTATAATGTTCTATTTTTTAAATAAAAAACGGTTTTTTGTCTTCAGCCTGACAATGTTGTTTTATTAGGTTATGGGCCCAGTTTAGTCTATAATTAGTTTAAATTAAACTTATGTGAAGTTTATTTAGCTAGTGTAGGAGTGGTCTTATTGTTTCTATTTGGTTACAAGTGAAATTACCAGAGATGGCTTCGAGTTCATTCCTAAATAACATTCCAAAGTTGAAGGGACGTCAAGACCTGTCTCTATTCATACACACTTTTGCCTCTTCCACATTCATATACCTCGTCATACACACATGACAACTTCTTAATGAAAGCAATGTTAAAAGACTTAATAACTATCAAATGTGTACGACAAGATGCTTGAATATGTAGGACGCAAGAAATGTATGTCAGGACAGAGACAAGTGATGCCACATTCTCTCTGCTTACTCCTGCTGGGAAATTGTATGATGTTTTGTATATTAAAGACTAAAAGATCATAGTAAGAATTACATTCAATTTCCATGGATTGTGTAATTTATTTATTTATTTCTCAGGATAATATCAATACAAAATGCATATTAAAGTGTGGTAATAAGATAAACATAAGTAGAAATACATAAAAGAAAAGACATACATTAGAAACAAAGAAGAGGAAAGGCATACATGGGAAATTGAACAGTATTTAGCCCCAAAGAAAATATAACCATTAAATTATACCATTGTATCAGTAGCACAAAAATAAGGATAAGAAACATAAATAATGTATAATATAATCAATAGCATAAAATAATGTTACATAATGATGAACTATACATAAAATTGGCAAATGAAAATAAAGAAAATTTAGTCTG
The DNA here is from genome assembly GCA_026537445.1 of Silvatares holzenthali. Classification (NCBI taxonomy): domain Eukaryota; kingdom Metazoa; phylum Arthropoda; class Insecta; order Trichoptera; family Pisuliidae; genus Silvatares; species Silvatares holzenthali. The sequence continues at coordinate 2,539 of JAPMAF010000029.1, read as the reverse complement.
TAATGCAATATGAAAGTCTAAATATTTTTTAACGTTTATTTTAATATAAGATAATACATCTAGTGTGTTATAATATATTTTATTTTAATATAATATAATACTATGCACTTGAATATAAATAATGAATTGTTAACAAAAATGTTATAGAATAAAAATACCGTTTGGTCTAGAGAAAAAAATAATGATCCATTCGAGCTAACAGCAACTGAAAAATATGAACTTTTCTAGGAAACTCATTGTATAATCGCAGAATTCTGACGTCGGGCTATACAATTTATTAATGGCTACCTTATTATTCTTGTGGGCATAACATTTTTCAACAAATTTTATTTTTCAAACTACTAAGAAGTAATTACATTGATAGCAGTATAAAAATAATAGTAACATAAGAAAAATAATAGTAACATAGAGAAAAGAGACAATCTTATAAATAATACATGGTGAGAATATCGCTATAAATAAAGCCGATAGATGAAAGTAATTGTATCTATCTATTTGCGTTGGCTAAATCCATGGCTATCTGCATTGGTTCTGCCAAGAGGAAGTCATGAATTAATAGCATGATACCAGTACCGGTTCCGATACAACGTTGTTCTCCATCAAGCGCTGAACAGACAGACCCTCAGGAGGAACAAAAATTGCGCTACAGCAGTACAGTAGAAACCCAAATAATATTCTGTATGCTATGCTATGCTGCATTTTTGACAATTCTCACTTGGGCCCACAATGCACTACAGTACATGTTTGTAAAACGTCAGAAATAATTTTTGTTTCAACTGTGTTGTATAGAGAGCTCAGAGATTCTTCTCTGGATGCCAACTTCTCACTCTATGAAGTTTGGTGGTAATCTTTGAAGTCCAAAGCATCCAAATATCTAAAGAATCTCCTCAACAATGTGTAGAGGTGTGCGATTAATAAATTATACAGCTCTCACTGTTGGTCTTCAGCTGCTGGAGCACAAAAGAAAGGTCAGGATAATCCATTTATTTTTCCAATATTTTCATGGAAGATGCTCCCGGGAGCTGACATCACTGAAAGTATTGCCGTAGGCCTTCATAACCAAAGGTTTGTCTATGTGAAGTCAGCCTGACTGAGATTTCCCGCCCTGAAAATGGACACTGCGATGTGGTTCGAAACGTTGGTAATCAAAATGTTACAACACAACATGATTACCCAAAACTCTTTGATTTTACATCACTGATTCTTTTGGCTGCAGTGTTTGGAAGAGCTATGCGTTTTGCAAATGCCAGTCACCCCTTCACAATTGACAGTCTTTCTTGTGCAAGATGACCCAGCTATGGAATGACCGTCTGTGCTTCTCCCACCTTTAATATGGGTCTCTCCAAGTCTTACGTTAAATCACCTATCCCTAAATCTCCCTTATCCACATAGCATCTTATGATGGTTCAGATCTCTTCTGTGCAGAAATTCATAAAAAAATCTTTATAACAAGGTTTGTTTATGAATTGGACATCACTTTTCTATGTGTGACAATTATTTTCTCAAATCGCTGTGTCATAATTTTGATACAATCTCATATCAGAAACACGTATTAACATATCTTGATTAGTGTATTTTTAAACTAGTATATAAACAAACAGGTTTGGAGTCCATTCATACTCATTGTTAGAAAATCATTCATCATGAAAGCAGTTCTTCAGATCGTGTGTGTGCTGGCTTTGTTCTCCTCAGGTAACATTGTATTTATATTGGTGTTACCAAGAATATGGCCCTTGAATACTTGTTGAGTGAATTGGGGTCTAGGTAGCATTTTGTTTGCTCACGCATATTGCTTTAAACGTGTTTATTGAATTTTAATTTAATTTATTCATATGATTCTAAATCTTTTCCACAGGATTAGCACAGTATGACCCACTGAGAGATGTGTTCTTGTTATCATTTACTCAGTGAGTATTTTTAAGCTTGACATTCAACGTTAGTGAGATTTGTGGACAACATACACTAATTTGTATATAAATTCTCACTGTTTTAGTATTCGCCATTCAACGTCCAACTTTCATTCTGTGTATGATTGTTACTTTTAATTGGCATTCTTCTCCGATATTTTCATTTCTTATCTTATCAATCAGAATCCGATGATCTCATCTTCACTGCATTTATTTTGCTTTCATCCTTTTTCATGTAGCAAGGTACACCAACACTGCATTATGTATCACCAACTGCTACATCAATTTGGATCTAACATCACATTATAGTAAATCCGGTCGAACTGTACATATTAGCATTATCAAAAACCCGGTTTTATCATTAATGAATATTGTCAACCTTGGTTAAAGCACCAATTTTGGGGACCTACAGGGAGGTAGAGTTTACGTAAAAACGGTCAACACCTAAATAGAATCCTGGTTATTTAGTTTTAGTCACGATACATGGATAAATCCATTTCATGTGGCGTTCAATGCCAAACTATAGTATTGTTCCAGGGTAATACAAGATCTACCATTCTTTGCCAGACTACTGTAAATATATTTCATTTCATGCATTTTTTGCCGTTTTTAATTTTTTAAACACACACACA